>BQNB010134520.1:0-18300 GCA_026074375.1 Tanacetum coccineum | reverse complement strand
TCCTTGTGGTGTAACGATAGTTAGTATGAAAAAAGGTGTTGGGCTAACTCTGTTAAGTGCAAATGGGCTTTATATTTAATTTGGTTTTGGGTCGGTTGGATTTACAAAAGGAAATTGGGCCTTTATTTAAACTTTGGGCTTTTAAGTCTTCATGTTAACCCTTAATGGGCTGCCCCGACCCATTAGATGGGTAAGGGTGGGCCCATTAAGTATTTCTTCGGTTACGGATTCGGCATTGACTGTTGACTTTTCGGGGTTGACTTTGACTTTTCACGTTTTTCCATTCCGTGATCGGTTTTGTCCGTTTTGGCTTGATTTTTTGTTTTTTTCACGGATATCTGTTTCCTGCACAATATAAATGAAAACATACAAATACAATGTATTTTTGGTACGTTTTTTGTCATTTAAGTCCGGTTTTAATGGAAAATGGTATGTGTAATTAAGCACATACCAAAATCCCCCATACTAAACTATTGCGTGTCCTCACGTAATGCTATAAGTAAGCACTAAGAAAACTAAGACCCTCAATCCCCCTCGACTAATAACCTCGAAAAGTAGCTAAGTGTTTGTCAAGGGAAATGAAAGAATCAAAAGTTTTGAAAAGCCTCGTTTTTACCATTTTTAAATACACACTTATTCCTACACATATTTTTGTTCTTTTCATTTTTTTCATTTTTTTGTACTTTTCATATTAAGCAACTAACTAACATATTTGACTTTTGTTATTTTTATAACTTTTAGGGATCATAGAACAAGATGCATTTCAATCCTAAAATGCCCCTAAAAAGGATAAATTCATCGTTCCCGACTTTTCACTTATTCCAAACCAAGCTTAAAACGAAATCACCGC
Organism: Tanacetum coccineum; assembly: GCA_026074375.1. Taxonomy (NCBI): domain Eukaryota; kingdom Viridiplantae; phylum Streptophyta; class Magnoliopsida; order Asterales; family Asteraceae; genus Tanacetum; species Tanacetum coccineum. Next base: position 17,450 of record BQNB010134520.1, on the reverse strand, counting down.
TAGTTATGAGTTAAGATGCTAACACTACTCATATTTGCAACTTGTGAACTTTTCACTCCCGACAATTATTATATATTAGGTGAATGTGCTATTTCGAATTTCAACCATGGATCAACGTTTTGCAAAAATCTATGCTTCACGTTCCACCTGAGAATAATGAGTTTGAAGGCGAGATCATCCCATGTAGCGACTTTCGTCTCGGCACATCCCAACCTTGCGGCTAAGTGACCAGGCTTTTGACACCCCACAGAGACTAGTATCGGGACTCAAGGGCCTTCGGTTTTAAAAACTCTTAGGTTTCCCGTATATACATAGCTTATTTAGAAAAACTTAAAATAAAATAGTCTTAGTTCAAAAGCATATTTAAATTTAAGAAAGAGAGATTTTCCCTATATTTATTAACTCGCATTTACTATACTTAATACAATTATTCATTCTTAAGGAAATCCTCGACCTTTTAGAAGGCTGCAACATCGGTTGTGAGCCGGCAAGATGCAGCAAACTTTTATCAGTCTCGGATTATTATTCTTACTATGGGCTTTCTTTAGAAGGCTGTAACATCGGTTGTGAGCCGGCAAGATGCAGCAAACTTTTATCAGCCCACAGTTTATATTATTACCTTATTCATTATTTTTTTTCCTTTTAACATATAATTACCATGATATAGAGAAAATTTCGTTTTAGAAAATTTAAGTATAAATTTGAACTAAAATTATTGATATCGACTATACTTCAAAAATTGTTGATTTAAGTTTAGTTTTCAAAAATAGCACGTATTATTAGTCCGGTTAGAAGCTTATGGGAGAAAAAGCCACAAATTACATACATGAGCTCTTAAGATTTCCAAATAATCCTTGTTTAGCATCCAACTCATAATTAACTCTATCATTTTTCGTTCTTCGCGAAGATCCGCGAACGCTTAGTCTAAAAGTTAAGGAACAAGCTAGAGCTCAACACGCTCGATCGAGTCAAAATTTATTCTTATTCTACCTAGCAGGAAAGTCAAAATTGTGACAAAACACTTATTTTATTTTTGAAAATTTTTAAAATTTTTCATTTTTTTGAAATTTTGGTGGTAAAAACGGGATTACGCGAAAACAACGACTGCAGGCACAATCAAATCGATAGATCCCCCCATACTAGAATTAAACATTGTCCTCAATGTTTTAAGAAGGGTCTCTACGTAAATCTAAGCCGTTTATTAAGTATGCTTAAAGAAAAACGTTAGTCGATAAGATTTGGATATTGGATTCCCAAAATGAAGCTGAGGATGTGAAGCTCGAGTGATCGAAGGACAAAACTGCGAGCACGAGAGGCTTCAAAAATCCGGGCAATCCTGGACATACAAAACAAAACACGAAACACGGAAAATGGAAAGAGGCGAGCCTCTCACAACAACAAAACACTTATTCATTACTACATAACTACCATACTACTACGATTATACTAGGATAAGCATGGGTTGCCACCCACGAAGCGCTTGTTTTAGGTCACTTAGCTTGACCCGATCCCCCCATACTTGAGCTTGTCAAGGGGGATAGAAATGGGGATGACGAACACCCAAATTTGGAGTGTTGTCTCCATGAATCAACATCGGGCTTTTCTGATGAAAAAGCTTGGAAGCTTTAAAGCCCCGATGTGATGAAGAAGGAGGAGATTTCTCCTTTGAAGCAAGAACACCGTGATTGAAAACTTTGTCTTCATTTTCGGATGAAAATGGAAGTAAAGTATCAATCATGAGAGAAAGAGGAGCAAGAAATCTCGTGGATTCGACTTCAATGCATATCCTCGAATCGTAAATCTTTTTTCTATCTCCGAAAGGAGAAGAAATATCAAGATCGGATCCGAGATCATTATGAGAAGGAATGAAGTTGAAATCCATAAGAAGGGAGGAATGGGTGGGCAAAACATTAGGCACATCCACAGGGATGTCTTCTACCACATCAATGGTTGAATCTCCCGAATCGGGATAATCAACATGAAATGAATCAAACTCGGGACGAGAAGTAAAATTATCGTCATCTTCTAAGTCAAAATCATCACTCTCAATACCCGATGGTATTGAGTCATCAGGACCGAAAAATATATCGATCTCTTCCCTAAGAGAGTCCTTATTGGGGATAGGAAATATGGGAAGAGACTCGATGATCATATCAGAATTAGCTTGAAAAGCTTCCGGTGGTCGAGGAGAAGAGTTATCGTAAAGCAAACTCTCCAAAAACAAGATATCACCCTCCGAATCAAGGTTGATATTATCAATTCTCGATGGAATTAATTGGAGATGAGTGAGTTCACCGGCGAACTCATCAAAAAGAAAATCAATCTTGGGAGGGGAAGTATTCAAAGAATCACGATTGACTAATGATTCAAGAAGATAAGACTCGGCATCAAAACGAACATCTTTCGACGTAGAATCGAGGTCTTCATTATGAATCGGATTAAACTTACTAGAAATGATTTCCTCGTCAAGATCAAAAAGAGGGTTGGAATAAGTTTTAAAACTCATTACGTCTATAACCTCCTCATGACTTGACTCATCATCACTAGAGGTAGAATCGTCAAAGAGAGGATTGGAAAACGTTGAAAAATTAGTCATTTGAGAATCATCACAATCGGGCACATCACACTCACTTTCGATATCGGAGAAATCCTCGGACTCACTTGGGGTTGGGACAAGGTTCTCAACACTAGACTTTATGAATTCGTCCGATTCTGTTTCTGGAATAGTGTCAAGATGATCATCCTCCATTATGAGAGAGTCAACGGGCTTCTCGGGAGTGATTGCAATAGTATATTCCTCGTCATCATCATTTTCGTAGCAAAAAGAGTTGAAATGTCGCGAAGGATAAGTACTAAGATTAGCTACCTGCTCTAGTTGCTGAAGCTTTTTCTTTTTATTAATTTCAATACTCATTTCATTGAAATTTCCCTTAAGCTCATTAATCTTAATCTCAATATCAAATCTCCTACTACGATAATCCTTTTCATTAATTAAAGTTTTCATTTCATCTAAATATTGCTGCTTCAGATCCTCCATATCTTGGATACTCATCTCTTGAGGAGGTTGATGAATGACGGGAAACTGCGGGGGTTCAATTTGGTCAAAACCAAAATAACTAGAATCATAACACGGATTAGGTTCGTAATAATTCTGGTTTATCGGTTGACACTGGAAAGTCTCATGAAGACGCCCCCGCAATTTTCACAACAAGAAAAATGTTGTTGTGAGATTATCAAATTGGATCATAAACCGGAATATGTAGAATCATGAGCACGGAATAGGTTCATAATAAATCAACGTTGACATTGACAAGTCTCATGCGCGCGCCCGCATTTTCATCAACAAAGATATTGTTGAAGAAAATCAATGGAAAAACTACGTAAATTAAAAGTCTTGATTGTAGAACACAGTCTGGACAGATACAACGAACTTGAGGTGTACAATAGTGACCATAGAACCGAAGCATCGTTTATCCTCAAACTTCACAAGAATGAGATAGTAGGTTGAGAGGGGGGTTAAAAATGTTAGGAGAATACATTAATCAAAGTTAGGTTTTGAAAACGTAAGGTAAGAATGTTCTTTTAGGATAGCACTCTGAATCAAAACTTAGCAAATTATTTGGAGCTCATCAATGTTTGAAATGCAGGGTTCCGGATTAGAGATAATCGGAGCTTTCGGTGGACAATTTATAAACAATGTGAGCACCTTTCCCACAAGACTTACAAGTGCATCGTTGACAAAAGATTCCATCTAATGAATCACCACACTCGTAATAACAATTGTGGTTAATTTGTGAAGGACTTTACGATGAATTTTCACCGGGATCCTATTTTGACAGACAACCGAATGGCCACTCGAGGAGCATTAACATACTATGGTAATCAGTCATCGGATGACTCTGGAAGTGTTTAGAAGGTCTTGGTTAATTCCATTTTCATGACAAGTTGTAAACCAAACTTCCTTTAATTTCTTCCGCCATAGAGCACATCCTTGACAAAGATGGACCTTCAACCGGGTTTCCACACTTTGCACAAAGTATATAGGCTTCGCTGTAGATGAGTGCAAGGGCGTTTTATTAGGATCATGAACGAACTTGTCTATGAGACCTCCTTTTGAACAACCACATGATTTATTGTACAACGCTCCACAAGTCGAACATTCTCTAATCGTGTAAAGAGGATTTAAACGATAATCGAGTGACGTCATAAGAATTAAACAATATAGAGGGTTAAGAAAAGAATTAAATGGATAAGAAATAAAAAAAAGATTATTATGTTTTTTAGGTTTCTTAAAAAAAAAACAAAATTCATTTTATTAAAGGATAAACGAGATAGACAACATAAACCAATAATCAACTTTTTTCACGTAGCTCTCAAAAAAAAAAAAAAACCTCACAAAGGAGCGGAGGAGTAGGAAAGAAAAAAAGCGCAAAAGCTATTTAAAATCCTTCTCCTTTCGGGGTCGTATATCATCGGAAACAATCCTCCTATACCCCCACTTATAGTTTGTTAATCTTCTTAAAAATGTGAGCCGAATTTCACAAGCAAAAAAAGCAATTTTTAATCTTTTGGTTCAGGAACTTAGTATGATAAGCTTCAGTTGAAAGCATTATACTGATGATGGTGTTTTTATTTGTTTTTATAGATAAATGTTATTTATATTTGTGATTTATATTATGTTTTTTTTATAATTATACTAATAAAAGAAAAGTGAAAAATATTTTTGTGTTTTTTATATTTTTTATATTGTTATAATAATAAGAAGAAAATATCCACAAACGAGAAACAATAACTTCACGAGGAAGGGTCTTCAAGTAACTAATCGTCAAACCGTAACGAAATTATCACAACACACCTCCCCGACAGCGGCGCCAAAATGATGATCAACTTTTTTAGGGTTAATTATATCAGATATATAGTATAGTAACCGGAAGTATCGATTTCTCGCTTCGTTATCCACAAAGTTTAAAACCGGACCCGGGTCGTTATGTCCCACGTAGGCTTGAAATTGACGGTTACTTTATTGGTATTGACTTTCAATGCATAATAGATCAAAGATTTGATTGGTTTTCTAAACTGCTACGGAAAATAATGAAAATTTAAACGAAGAGTACTTAAGATCTACGGAAAAGCATAAAAAAGAGCATGTGATTGACTTTAAAATTCTAACAGAAGCATAAAAGCAAAATAAATAAACGTAATAAGCTCTACGGAAGCAAAATAAGGCAAGGATATCAAACCTAAATTCTTACGGAAACAGTAAGTAAGTCATGGGAAAGCTAATACATGTTAGCCCAATGAAGTTGAACCGGTACCAAAAATGATACACCAAATAAACACACTGTTAAAGTTACTCAATTTAAATCTAATTTTGCAATATCAGTTGGTCCAACGCATACAACCCACGAAAGCCCATTAGATAAGTCACCAAATCAAAACACTTGCTTACTTCATTCCAAATCGTGGCCCCATACTATAAAAAACCAAACCAAGCCCAAAGCAATCATCTTAAACGACCAATTAGATAATAATATCAAACTACACGCATGAAATTTAGCACAAGATAACTCATTTAAAAATAACCATGATTCCAAACGAATTTCTTCTACAAAACCAAACGGACCAAATGTACCAACAATGGCCCAAATATGGCACTAATGACTAAAAGAAGGCTACTATGAAATGAACAAATCAAACGCATGCCAACAGTTGAGATTTAAGAAACCTTTAATACCAACATAAATTACTAAACTCGAGATTTTAGGGGGAAAGCCAAATAATAGATTGAATAAGCCCAACAAAATAAACATAATAACAGGCGAACTTGTTATACCCCCTCGAAATCAAAAAAAAAGTATAAATAGACTTTACATAATTAAAAGTAAAAAATCATGATAAACAAGATCCTAAGCTAAACTATAAGAAAAAAAATGAGAGAGAAAAAGATTGTTATCTTTCTACTAGTATCTACTTGCTACTTACGAAAACTACTCTACCTAACTACATTCTTTATTCTTCTAAAAAAAAAACCAAATATACGTTTGAATGGAAATAAGCAAATGGAACCAAGAGAACAAGAAATAAGCTCTCGAAACTACAAATGAAATAATCTTAACGATAAGCCGTTTATATTACTCGTTTGTAACTTTTCTTAGTCCGAATCGAGCTTAATAAAAGAGAACCATACCGAAACCAATCAACTAAAGAGTTGCAAACTATAACAAGCTATTTTAAAAGACAAAAGCTCTCGAAACTCTTATGTGACAAAAACTTATTTAGAAATAAGCCGAGTGTAAAACCTTTTACAACACATTTTGTTATTTATCGAATTGAAGCAAAAGAGAAATAAGCCACATTTTGAAAATAACAACCACCTAAACCTTCATTTACCAATAAGCCAATCAATTACAAGACTAATAAGCTAAATAAGCTTTAAAAATAACTTTTACAAGGTTCGAAATAAGCAAAAAAAAAACATAACAATAAGCTAGAATAAAATTTTGAGAGAATTCTACAAACTACTACTACAACTAATGTCTAAAAAAAACTAACTGCTCTTGCGTCATTATTTTTATATATACAAAAAGTTGGTGAGGGCACTTTTGTCCATTCAATTAGAATAACCAATAACCACCAAAGGAAAACAAAGGGCAATTTTTGACTTTTCTTGTCATCACAAATTTCCTTTGAAGGGTCACATAAATTGTTCGACAATACCATCGTACTCTTCATGGGAATTCCCGATCCTACCTGAATTAATGGATCCCCACGAAGTCCGTTGGTTTTGCTTAAAATCAACGCCAGCCACAAAAATTACATGCATCCTCGTACAAACATTTATAACCACTCCTTTTCGTTTATGAAATGCAACGAAATAATACACACTTCCAGCCACGTGGCCTTCAATCTACTTGCAAGAAATAGTAGGTATCACGTGTATTTCGTTTTCTTTAATTATGAGGACAACGAGATGCCTTTATTGCTACTCCATTCTTCATTTCAATTTGATATTCAATCATTATAAGCACTAGGAGTCTCATGGATTTGGGCTGAGTATCATTTTTTTGCTTCATGGCCGAACATGCACACGCTAGCTAAATATGGGTTGGGCTTTTTAAAAGGCAGTTGGTATTCTTGACATTAATGAGTATAGGGTCGATGGGCAGCATAGTCCGACCCATATAAATGGGTCGGGACCGGCCCAATAAAAATGAAGGCATCGTCGGACTCGTAATCTCGATGCACTTTCTATTCCCATTGTGCTCGGTTTTGTCGGTTTTGGCTCGTTTATGTCCTTTTTTTATATATGGACCTGCAATCAATACAAATATCAAAACAAGCATCGATTTGGCATTTTTTCTTTATGTTTTATGGTCAAATAAGCTCCGTTTTAATAGAGGTAAAAGTATGTGTTAATTACACACATAGTACTGATCTTCACAACGTCCCAAGAACATGTATGAACTTAACATCAACAAGTAAACATCTACATATACAATCATCAACCTCGTACGACTTTTGTACAACCAGATTTGCTTAGGTTATTTTATATCATTAAAAATGGCTAAGAGGTACAGTTTTATATGTTTAAGTTGCTGCTATGTGATTATATGTTGCTAGTGAAGTAAGTATGTGCAGTATATCATATTGAGGTGTTGTGGCACCTCATTATGTGTATGTTTGTGTTGGATTACCGAGTATTCCCAGCTGTTCACTGTTTAGTGTTTAAAGGAAAGGAATGGCGATAGGATGTAATACTATGTCAATAGTTGAATGATTTAGTGATAAGCGAATATAAATTATGGCATATTAGAAATGAAATAAGTGAGTGAAATATGGAGTTTTTGTGGCACACTTTTCTAAAAATAGGAAAGTGGTTGTGCAATGAAAGTTATTTTTAGAAAGGTTAGTAAGCAAGGACGTTTAAGTAAAAAGGTGTATAATCAAATTAGCTTAGGGTTTTATAAAAACTTAAGGTAAATAAAGTAGATAGTTAATTAATCGCTTGATATATTATATATATATAAGTCATATATTAAAAGGTGCGTCCGGTTTGGGTTTATAGAGAGAAACAAAATATTTTTTTTAAGACTTATTTGAGTGGCCTAAGCTTTAAAGAATTAGTTTATATAATCAACTTGCTGGCCCATCTCTTTTCTCTCTTCTTTGATTGCCGTATGGATTGTGCTCCTCAAAAACCCTACGGAAAGACAAAAAAGTTTGATAAAGAAATCTAGGTGTCTAAGAAAAGAATCGTGTTAATTCAAGTAAGATCGTTAGGTATGTTTTCTTCTTTGTTATTCTTTTATTCAGTAACATCATTTTTGATGGATCTAGGGTTCACATAAAATCCAGAAATATTAATGATATTTTATGATTTTAGAATGATTAGGCTTGATTTGGGTCCATGATCATGGCAATAGGTTAGGTTAGATTGCGATAAAACTGATTTAGGAATGAGCAAAATTTAGGCTGTGTTTTTACGAGTGGATTATCTCCGTGATGGAAATAAGTTTTTTTAGTTTCTGGACTTGCCCCTAACAGTAGCTCATTGAATGTACTTTCCAGAAAAATCTAGCCCGAACGTTTTAAGGTCGGGAGGGAAGTCATTCAAATATTGGTTTATACTAAAAAGTTGTCAAAACAGTAAATACGGGTCATATTAGTCATGTTTGAGATGGTGTAAAACCCTAACTTAGAATTCGAATTGAGCTTAGAATACCTTCTATTGTAGTTAAGTTCATATGTATATAGATAAACCCCAGAAGGATACCATCTGATTTTAATGTCTAATATGGTTAATAAGTCCAACCTTTTTTTGTGTGCAATCAGATCTAATTGGGATTGTTTTGAGGTTTGATTTTCTTTAGAAGTACTTGTGCATGTAAAGGTGATTATTGAAATCCAAAGGTAGTTAATAATACTCATAAAAGAGCATGAGTTGATTTTTGTATGAATTGTAAGGTCATTAGTAAGGGTTTGGAGTACGTAAAGGTCATGATAAGATTCCTGCAATTTTAGAGTTTGAATTATAAGTAACTAAGTGGAAGGGAGTTTAATGAAGCGGTTTAAGTTTGGCATGGTGCGGGTGAACCCATGATGGTTAATTTAAACCCATAGACATCCATCATATTGATGTTACATGTTCATAAGCTTTTTGGCCTTAGTACGTGTAACACGTTTGTTTTGTTGTTTATATTTGTGCTATGTTTGGATAGCTGCAATAAACAAAGATCCAGGTGAGTTTTATAGCCCCTCTTTTCTTATGATTTATTAGGGTGAAAATGATGCAAAGTGTTTGGAAATGTTTTGATTACTGTGATAATGTGTTGTCAAAGATGCATGAACTATACGAGACTATTATATGTTGTGTGCTACATGTTTTGTGATGTGATATTAAGAATTGTAAACTAAATCAGGAGGGATCACCTGCGGTATCCAGGCCTATTTAGTGCGAAGGTACTGTGGCCTAGCGGACAGGATGGTTACTTTGAGAGTATCCACGGCCGGAACTAAGGGGGTAACCATAGGGACCTTGGTACGATTGAGATGTCTTATAAATCGTTAGTGGGAAATCATGTAATTGGATGTATTGGGATTGTTGTAGCATGCTAGCCCTATAGGAATAGTTCATTTATTGTCCTGTAATATTATCTTTAATTATTACAGTAATCATAGTTTGGAATTTTATAATTCGGTAGCCTTAAACCTATGACTCTCACTAACTTTATGTTGACGTTTTTAAGCATCATTTTCAGGTGAGTATCAAAGATGATAAGAAGGATGTTAGGAACTAGTGCTAGAGAGAAACCCTAGGACAAATGCTTGTGGAGTTCTTTTTTCTAGTCTTTTTTTCAGTTATGACTGTTTTATTTGTTTTGCTTGAACTTGTTTGTTAAGATTGTTTAGTGATTTTGGATCATTTTGTTTTCGTGTATGACATTACTTTAGTAATGCAAGACTCCTCTACTTGTGTTGGGTATTGTCGTGACACTAGTGTCCATTTGATTAATTTCTTCTTTAGATTACTCTATATTCGACACCATTATTTTTGTTGTGATGAAATCCATGATTTTGCGCCTCTTCGTGTTTCGCCTATGCAGTGGGTGTTACAGATTGGTACACGCTGATCTATATAGAGAAGTAGGGTGTTATGAGCCTACACTATAACCTAGGAGTCCTCAGTGGATGCATGTTAGGGGCTAAACCTTTAGTAGATATCTATTATATGCATTTTTCCCTTAATGCATATTTTATTTCTTAGTTTGTTGATTTTCTTTTAGATATTTTAATTTCCTTTACGCTGATATGGTGTGCTTTATTTCTGTTAAATAGCTATGTCTCCTTTCTTCTTAAGAAGTTTTCGTATGGGATCGGCCATTGCGATATTGACTAAGGGATATTACAAACCCCGAGGACATGGCCATGGTAAACCGGGTTAGCCAAAAATCCCGCATACCAATTGCTATGTACTAGGCAGGTGAAGAAAGATTGACTATAGAATTAGTAGAGGGAAGAGAGGTGGAGAAAATAGTGACAGCTGTGACAAAGAACGGGGTGGTTACTAGATACCCCGGGAAGTTCCATGAGTATCAGCTAACTGAAAAAGAGAAAGAATTTGAAAGGATGATGATATATTGGGTACAAGTGGAATATGAGGTGTCGGATGATGATGATTCGGATTGAAATCCAACGGCCAAGGAGTGTGCCTAAAGACTATGAGTTGGTGATTACTGGTAGTAAGTAATGAAATTGAGTTGCTCTTAGTTTTGTCTTGTTATGAACTCTAAGACCTTAGGATTTTCTTTTGAATTGGTTCGTCTTGGTTTGAATTATGTTAGGTATGTTATTTTGAATATTGGGATTTGTTCGACCATTTTTTTTTTTAATTTTTTTATATATGAAATGTTGTTTTCTTTGAAATTTTGAGATTCTAGTATGTGAGTGGTTTGCTAATGTGACTTATGTCTATGAGCTTGTTGATATTGAGAGAAGTGTATTCATATTGAAGAGGAGTACCACTCGAGAAAGGGGGCATCTATAATTATGGTGGCCAACATAATTATACATGCGCCACAACACAAGTGGACTTGCAAGTATGATTACACGGCTTTGGTGTCAACATGCTGGTTGGATGAGTGTTTATGTATGTGTTTTGTATGGTTATGATGATGTGCTGATAGGATAGTTGGGTTAAAACCTCTTTTCCCCTCATCTAATGTGCGTTAATACTATCTTAATCAAAATGGTTCGAACACAGACTAATGACAACGAAAATAGGCAACCCGACATCGCTGCCATCATTGCGCAACAATTGCAAAATATCATTCCCCAGATCATCACTCAAGTGACAAACAACGTAAACAATGGAAATAACAACAACAATGGAAATAACAACAACAATGGGAATGGTGGGAACAATGGGTGTTCCTACAAGGGATTTCAGGCATGTAGCCCTAAGGAGTATGATAGAAAGGGAGGTGCTATAGCACTTACCTGCTTAGGGGGGGGATGGATTGAGAAGATTTAGAATGTACTGCCATAGTGGGTGTTTCTTAGAATCAAAATGTGAAGTATTGCTGCCGTCAGGTTGATTGTTAACAGGCACTGACATGGTGAACATCTCAAATCCAGGCAAAAGTCTATGAAAGCTGCAATTGGTATGACCTATGAATGATTTTAAGACTCTGCTGGTGGAGGAATTTTATCTAAGTAATGAAATGGAGAGGTTAGAGAATGAATTTTGGAATCACAAGATGGTAGGAGCCCACCATGCAGCCTACACAGATCGATTCCATGAACTGGCCAAACTGGTTCCACATCTGGTGACACCTGAGTTGGCATGCATCAAGAGGTATGTAGCGGGATTAGCGCCTGAGATTAGGGGAATGCTCAAGGCGACTCAGGCAACAACTATCCAGAATGCAATTCTGAGAGCTGATAACTCAGATCGACTCAAAGACACGAGGGCCCCCCCGATTAGCTGTGGTAACCATTGTCAAAGAGTAATGAGAAGAGGAAGGTGGTAGAAGAGGATGCTAAGTATGAAGGGTCATGGAGGGAATAAAAAGAAGGCGAAGGTGGGAGCGGGTTATGTGGCAACAACCCCTCCTAAAAATGAGTTTGTGAATAGATACCCCAAGTGTCACCAAATTCTAATACTTATCAAATGGAGGGTGGAGAGTGTAGGTGTGTTTTAAATGCCAGAGGGCCTGGCCATTTTGCTAAGAGTGTCGGGCACCATTTAAGCAACATCTCCGTTTGTGTTATTTAAATGAGGTATAGAGTGGAAATAATAAGAAGGTTTGTTACCGAGTGTGGGAGTTAGAGGATCATTTTCAATACCATTGTCCCCCCAGGTTTGAATACCGAGCCCGGGCTGGTCAAGCAGGAAATCCATAGGCCTTAGAGGGAAATCATAACAACCAAAATAATGGAAATCAAACCCGGGGAAGAGCTTACAATATAAATGTGAATGCGGCTAAGGCTTCGCGGGATCCTAAAGTGGTGACGGGTACTTTTTCTTTAAATAATTCTTTTGCTACTGTACTTTTTGATTCTGGGGCTGATTTTAGTTTCATATCTTCTGAATTTATGTCTCTACTAAATGTGAAACCTAGTATTGCGAATCCTAGTTATGTGATAGAAATAGCAGATGGTAAAAAGGTAGAAGTTGACAGGATTATACGTGGTTGCAAACTAGAACTAGTAAATTCCTTGTTCACTATAGATTTGATACTGTTGGGTGCATGAAGTTTTTGATGTGATTGTGGGGATGGATTGTTGTCCCAAAATATTGGTCGTGATAGTATGTCCATGACAAGGTGTTAAAATACCATTGATTAGGGGTGAGATACTTAGGGGTACGGAGAAGCGTGCGTTAGGAGTAGGCAAAACTTTAATGAACGTGAAGTAGAATGAACAAAAGTGTGATATATTTCTGGTGGTGTCGAGATTTTTGTTTTGATGTGTTTCTGGAGGATTTGTCAAGACTGCCGCCGCAAAGATAAGTTGAGTTTCGTATAGACTTAATTCCTGGAGCAACGCCTATTGCAAAGTCCCCTTATCATTTAGCACCTTCAGAAATGCAAGAATTGTCTAGGCAACTTCAAGAGTTGCAAGACAAGGGTTTTATTCGACCTAGTCATTCTCCTGTAAGGGAAGCACAGGTGTTTGTTTGTTAAGAAATGATGGATCTTTTTCGTTATGAGTAATGATATAGGGAATTAAACAAGTAGACTGTTAAGAATTGATATCATTCCCTAGAATATGATGACTTATTTGATCAACCTACAATGTTTTCGCATTTCTTTCCAAGATAGATCTACGATCAGGTTATCATCAGCTTCAGATAACACAAGGAAGATATTCCTAAATCTGGGCATATAGAATAAGGTATGAATTTTAGAGTTTACCGTATGTCTTATCGACTAACCAATGCCCCAGCAGTCTTTATGGATCTGATGAATCAAGTCTGCAAACCGTATCTAGATATAGTTCGTCAGAAGTTTTCATAGATGAATTTTTGATTTACCTACCTCGAAATCGGAAGGAGGAGCATGTGGTGCATTTGAGGTTTAGTTTAGAGATTATTGAGAAGGAGGAAGTGTGTATGCTAAATTCTCCCAGTGTGAGTTTCTGGCTGCAAGATAGTGCATTTCCTTGGTCACGTGGTCACCCAGAATGGTATCCCCCTGGAACCAAGTAAGATTGAGGCATTAAAGAGATTGGAAAGCCTCAGACTTTCCAATTCTTTACTGCTCAATCTTACTTGGATTCCAGGTGATTACCATTCTGGTCTGAACCACAGGTGACCAAGGAAATCACCTCTTGCAGCCAGAACTCACACTGGAGGAATGTTAGCATTATCAACTCCTCCTTCCCAATAATTCTAAAACTAACCTCAACATGCCACCTCATGCTCCTCCTTCGATTTCGAATAAATCAAAATGTCATCTATGAAAACAATGACGAGACTTATCTAGATAACTGTTTAGCATACTCGATTCCATCAAAAAGAAAAATAAAAGAAAAAAAAAAAAAAACAAAAAAAAAAAAGAAATTGAAAAAAAAAATAAAAAAAAAAAAAAATAAAAAAAAAAAAAAAAAAAAAAAAAAAAAAAAAAATCAAAAAAAAAAGTCCATAAAGACTGCTGGTCATTGTTTATCCGAAAGACATAACGTAAACTCAAATATCTCATATCCTTATTCTAAATGCTAGATTTAGAATAACATCCTTGTGTACTCGGAGCTGATGATAACCCTGACGAAGATCCCTATCGTGGAAAAGAAATGCGAACCTTTAGTTAGATCAAATAAGTCATCCACTTCCTAGGGAGATTATATCAAATTCATAACATCAACTGTTTAATTCCCTATAAATCAATACACATACGAAAAGATCCATCCTTCTTCTTAACAAACAACACATGTGCTCCCTACGGAGAATGACTAGGTTAAATAAAACCCTTGTCTTGCAACTCTTGAAGTTGCCTAGACAATTCTTGCATTTCCGAAGGTGCTAAACGATAAGAGGACTTTGCAACAGGCGTTGCTCCAGGAATTAAGTCTATACGAAACTCAACTTATCTTTGCGGTGGCAGTCCTGACAAATCCTCCAGAAACACATCAACAAAATCCCACACCACAAAAATATCACCCACCTTTGGTTCATCCACTTTCACGTTCATTAAAGTTTTGCCTACTCCTAACGCACGCTCTCCTTATACCCTAAGTATCTCACCCCTAATCAATGGTATTTTAACCACCTTTTCATGACATACTATCACGACCCTATTTTGAGACAACCAATCCATCCCCACAATCACATCAAAACTTCCATGACCCAACAGTATTCAATCTATCTAGAACAAAGAATTTACAAGTCTAGTTTGCAACCACGTATAAACCTGTCAACTTCCTACTTTTTTACCATCCTGCTATTTCTAACACATAACTATGATACCAATACTAGGTTTGTCACATTTAGTATAGACATAAATACAGAAGATAGAAACAAAATCAGCTCAGAATCAAATATTACAGTAGTAAAATAATAATCACAGGAAAAATTACCCGTCACCACATTTAGTGTCCGCGAAGCCATCAGCCACATTCACATTCACATTGTAAGCTCTTCCCCGAGTTTTGATTTCCATATTTCGGGTTGTTACGATTTCCCTTTACTTACCTAAGGAATTCCCTGCTTGACCCTGGCTCCGTTCAACCTGGGACAATGGTACTGAAAATGATCACTGCCCCCACACTCGTAACAAACCTTCCTATTATTACCCACTCTAACCTCATTCACCGGAGCTGCTCGCTTAAATGGTGCCCGACACTCTCTAGCAAAATGGCCAGGCCTCTGGCAGTTAAAACACAACCTACACTCTCCACCCTCCGGATGATAAGTATAGCATTTGGTACACTTGGGGTATTGATTCACAAACTCATTTTTAGGAGGGGCTGTTGCCACATAACCCGCTCCCACCTTCGCCTTCTTTTTATCCCTCCATGACCCTCCAAACTTAGTATCCTCTTCTACTGCTTTCCTCTTCTCATTACTCTTTGACAAGGTACCACAGCTAATAGCCTCGTCGGTGAGTATACCAGCTCTCAGAATTGCATTCTGGATAGTTGTTGGCTGAGTCGCCTTGAGCATTCCCCTAATCTCAGGCGCTAATCCCGCTACATACCTCTTGATGCGTGCCGACTCAGGTGTCACCAGATGTGGAACCAGTTTGGCCAGTTCATGGAACCGATCCGTGTAGGCTGCATGGTTGGCTCCTACCATCTTGTGATTCCAAAATTCATTCTCTAACCTCTCCATTTCATTACTTGGACAAAATTCCTCCACCAGCAGAGCCTTAAAATCATTCCAGGTCATACCAATTGCTGCTTCACGGCCTCTTGCCTGGATTTGAGTGTTCCACCATGTCAGTGCCTTGTTAACAAACGAACTGGCAGCATACTTCACCTTTTGATTCTCAGAACACCCACTATTGTCAAGTACATTCTCCATCTTCTCAATCCAGCGGGTAAGTGCTATAGCACCTCCCTTTCCGTCATACTCCTTAGGGCCACACGCCTGAAATCCCTTGTAGGAACACCCATTGTTCCCACCATTCCCATTGTTGTTGTTATTTCCATTGTTGTTATTGTTATTTCCGTTGTTCATGTTGTTCGTCACTTGAGTGACGATCTGGGGAATGATATTTTGCAATTGCTGCGCAATGATGGCAGCGATGTCGGGTTGCCCATTTTCGTTGTCATTAGTCCGTGTTCGAACCATTCTGAGTAAGATAGTATTAACGCACATTAGATGAGGGGAAAAGGGTTTTTACCCCAACTATCCTATCAGCACATCATCATAACTATACAAAACACATACATAAACACTCATCCAACCAGCATGTTAACACCAAACCCGTGTAATCATACTTGCAAGTCCACTTGTATTATGTGTTGGAAACACAAAAGTGTAGGTCACTTCTAAGTTGTAATAGGTCTTAGCTCGTAGTTAGTGTAATGATTAGATTAGTAATCTAGTCCGGCCCAAGGCCTATGGGAAGCCCATCATAGCCCATGGGCCGACTATCCATGTACTATATAAACCCTCTCCTAGCCTTGGAGAGGGGTTGGTTGTTTTCATTTTCCATTAAACACACTTAATACAATTCATCCATTCCATCAATTCTCTCTCTCTAACATCACAACCCACATCTCTCTCTTGTTCTTGGTTTGATCATAAGATTACATGTTTCTACAATTGGTATCAAGAGCCATGGAGTGGTATGTTTAGTTTTTGTGTTTGTCTTGTGATTTGTGTTCAAAAACCTTTACAAAGAGCAAAATAGTAATTCAAAATTTTTTTGGCTTAAAAACCTTAAAGTTTTCATTTTTATTGTTCCTATAGGGTTAGTAACACTAGTTGTACAAGATTTTTTGTTAAAAACCATTCAAAAATGGGTTTTTTGGGTTTTGAAAATTTGAGTTTCGTACTAGTTAGAACCGAACGAGCTCAACCGAACCAGATAGCCGAACGAGTCAACCGAACGAAGTAATCGAACTAGACAATTTTGTTGGAACCGAACGAAGTAACCGAACTAGACAGTTTTGTTGGAACTGAATGAAGTAACCAAACTAGTAGAGTCAAACTAGAAATCTTAGTTGGAACCGAACTAGCAGGACCGAACAAAAGGTGAACCGAACTAGAATTCCTTTTGGAATCGAACAAGATAATTTAACTGAGAACCAAACGAGTTTTGGGTTTGAGAACCGAACGAGTTTTGCATTTAAGAACTAAACTAATCAAGTTGTTTGAGATCCGATCTAGTTATTCTCCAATTAAAACCTACCAACTCATTTTTTATTATACGGTTATTTCTTTGACTTGTAAAATCCCATGAAACATTAACTTGTTTTCCTGGTTTTGTCGAGAATTGTAAAAT
>BQNB010134519.1:0-18301 GCA_026074375.1 Tanacetum coccineum | reverse complement strand
TCTTTAGTGTGTTTTACATGTTCTCTCCATCAATCTCTCTCTCTAACTTTCTCTCTCTAGCTCATAACTTATGTGAATTATAAGATCCTACAGGGCACATGTGGTACAATCGCCTTAGTGAATATTTATTGAAGGAAGGATATAAAAATGATTCTATAAGCCCATGCATTTTTATCAAAAGAACTAGACCAGAATATGTCATAATTGCTGTGTATGTTGATGATCATAATATTATCGGAACTCCAGGGGAACTTCCAAAGGCCGTTGAATACTTAAAGAAAGAATTTGAGATGAAAGATTTTGGAAAAACAAAGTTTTGTCTTGGATTGCAAATAGAACATCTAAAGAATGGAATCCTCGTCCACCAAAATGCATACACAAAGAAACTACTAAAAAGGTTTTATATGGACAAATCTCATCTATTGAGCACCCCAATGGTTGTAAGGACCCTAGATGTTGAAAAAGACCCTTTTCGACCTCTAGATGACGACTAGGAAATTCTTTGTCCAGAAGTACCTTATTTAAGTGCCATTGGGGCATTGTTATTTCTTGCGAGTCATACACGACCAGATATATCATTTTCATTGAACCTATTGGCAAGGTATAGCTCGTGTCCAACAAGGAGACATTGGAATGGGGTGAATCAAATATTTCGATATCTTTAAGGTAGAAAAGATATGAGTTTATATTATACTATCCCATCCGAAAGAAATTTAGTTGGTTTTGCAGATGTGGGATATATGTCTGATCCCCACACCGGTCGGTCCCAAAATGGATATGTTTTCACAAGTTCCAACACTACTATCTCATGGCGTTCCGTAAAGCAAATAATGAGTGCCACTTCATCGAATCACGCAAAGATCTTGGCCATCTATGAAGCGAGTCGGGAATGCGTATGGTTGAGAAACGTGATACAACATAATCGTGAATCATGTAGGATTTCTTCAGGCCAGGAGGATCCAACAAGTACATGAAGATAATGCAACATGCATTGCTCAACTTAAGGACGGATACATCAAAGGTAACAGAACCAAGCATATTCTACCATCTTCTTCACTCATGACTCGCAGAAAAGTGGTGATATTATTGTTCAACAGATTCGTTCAAGCGATAACCTAGCAGACTTATTTACCAAGGCACTTCCTACTGCAACATTCAAGAAGTTGGTTCACGGCATTGGAATGCGAAGACTCAAGGAACTTAAGTGATCTAATCATCAGAGGGAGAAAATACGCGATGCACTCTTTTTCCCTTAGCTATGGTTTTTTCCCACAGGGTTTTTCCAAGCAAGGTTTTTAACGAGGCAACACATCTAATTGTATGAGAACTAATGATGGATAGCCAAGAGGGAGTGTTATGAATATTTATTGTGGCTATCCACATTCTTAACCTCCCAAACCTTTAGTCTTTTATATTCCCTCTATTTATGGTTGTACTCAATGGGAACCCTATAAATAGAGGATCATCTTATAGTTTGCAAAATCAACGAAAATGTATTCCTTGATCTATCTATTCTTCTAAGCTTATAGTTCTTCTTGGTTAATTATTTCGAGCAAGATCGATTTTTTTGTTTTTTGCATTTTAGAGAGTGTGTGATTTCAATTTTATCTAGGTTCATTTTTTGTGTTTGGTTTAATCTCTTTTCGGGTTTATAATTGATTTATTGAGGTACAGTATTTTCCAGGTCAAATTTGCAATGCATCGTAAACAAACATTTTCAAGTTTCAATAAGAGCAAGGGTATCATGGCATGCCAAAATCATATTTTCAGTGTCACCTCAGCGTGAGCTCAGTATCCTCACTTTTAACACTCACACACCAAAATACCTCTCCCTCATAACATGCCATTTGGATCCCACTCAATCACCATTTTATTTTATTTTCTCATTTTTTTCAAACAAATTAAATTTTAATTCAAATAAAAACACAATTCAACAAATAAAAAATAATTGTCTCATTCCAATCTCATGCACGCCACTTAAGTGGCTTGGGAAGTGGCGTTTGATTGTGGCGGTATCATGACGCTAGACTGATGGTGCCACTTGAGAGGCAACGTCAGATCTGGTGAGGTGTTATGCCATGATAATGTTTTTGCAAATCTGTTGCAAGATAAACTAATTTCTTTGTCAAAAAAATTTTCGTTACAATTCTGTTGCAAAATTGGGAAATTTACAATGGAATTTGCAACGGAAGATGTAAATAAAATATAAAACCTAATTGGTAATCGTGTTACACAAAAACTAATTTTGGCCACAGCCAAGATCTCCGCTACAGCCATTGGTACGCTTAAATATTATAAATTCATTGTAAAGACTCAATACGGTTTGTATAATCATGGGGAGTTAGGCAAAATGGTCGAGTCTAATTTGATCGATCTTTTGAAAAAGGTAGACGACCCTTATCTTTATCTATTTCATAATTTGTATATATTGATAGCTGACTAATTTTGATCATAATTTGATGTTAGTTTTTTCAAGTTTTTTGCATTGTTTCTTAAGAGTGATTATTGGATTATCGTGTTTCCCAAGTTGTAGATTATTAGTATTAATTTTTAGTGTTTTGATATTGGTTATGTTTATATGATTATGCCGAATAATATACTCTTTGGATCTAAAAATAGGAGTAGCTGCAACAAAATAGATTCAGATTATATGTCGTTGGTAATAGGAATTTTATAGACACTATATTACATTAGGAGTTGGTTTTTTTATTTTCATTATAGTTCAAATCTTGAATTTAATGTTTTAAATCTAGTAGTTATAATGTATAATTTTGGTATAATAAACGTTTTCAACGTTATCACAGTATTGTCTAAATACATTATAAATTTTGGCTCATCTTGTTGTTTACCCTTTACGAGGCCTTACCACGCCCGTGGTTAGGAGTATATTATATAGTTCTAGTTTGAAGGTTATATGAACTGCCTTGAGTTTATTAAACATGCAACGTTAATGTTGTCATATGAATTTGCAATACGGTAGAAAAGTGGGTGATGGTACTTGATATTATGTTTCTAGTTTGGTAATGGATACCATGTATTAATTTAGGGGCTTATATTGTTAGCATATAAAGTTTCAAGGTTAACTTTGTGCTAGTATTAAAAGTGTAGGGTTTAGTGTGGCTTGATATAACAAAACAAAACTTTCTAGTTATTCTTAGTTTCTTTTAGTTCGGTCTTCAGTTATATTAGGGTCTTGGGTTTGTCGTATTATTTTGCAACGCCGCCTAGTCGTCGATCTTCGTCTCACTCCATTTCCACCACACGGTTTCAATTGTCTTGTATTCTCCACCACACAAATACTCTATTTATAGGCACACCTGCATGCCTTTGTTCTCATCATCTTCACAACTTGTTATTAATCTATTACTTCTTTTCTATTCTATTCACTCTGATTAACAATGGCAGCACCTGGAGGAAACAATCAAGTGGCTAGGCGTGTAATTGATGATCTCATTGAGTTTAGCGGTGAGACATCTGTGGATGGATATATGAGCTTCTTTAAGTCCCAACAGATTGCTGAGACCCGTTCCTTTATCAATCGCATGCATGATGAAGTCAATACTGCTAGGAATTTGTTTGGACAGCTCACTGCCCTAATTGCTGAGTTAGAAGCCGAACAAAATCAGGGGGAGCTGTTTGATACTCTGATGGTTTCTTAGGGTGATCATTCTAAATGCGCGGATTAAGCTACAGGTTTTTTGGAATAAGCTTGTGAATGATGCAGAGGCGGAGGTTGAGGAAAAGGAGGCACAGGTGCAGGCGATGAATGGTTGAAGGGTTGTTGTCTAACGAATGAATGGTTTATTTTGGTCTAGTGTTATCGTTTATGTTTAATGTTTTTTTAATGTTTAGGTTATGGGTATGATCTATGTTTGTGTCAAGAATGAACTTTGTATGGATGTTTTGCTGTTTGATCCATAGTAATGAAAATGATGGTTGTTATTATAAATAATTGCTTTACCGTTTTCTTCTCTTCTTGTTCTTATAATGATGCTTTCATGAGTTTATATGGTTGTGATGAATTTTTGCATATCGCCAAGTTATATTCTTGTTGTTGAGTACCTTTCGACTTCTTACGCCCGATTCTGAATATATTGATAGCAGCTTGCCTGTAATCTTGTTTGTGAATGGTGACTTAATATTTCTTTTTCGCTTGTTACCAGTCAAAACAAAGTATGTTTGTTCAAGTAAGCAATGCTTTATGGGAGTAGAGGTGGTTGCTTTGGTGGGTGTGCTATTTAGGTTGCCGATTCTTTTGTGAGTTACAGTGAGCGTTTTAGCTGAGTTTTTTCTTACGGGACTCTGATTGGCACGTGATGAATGTTAACTTGGTATGGTTCAGCATAGAGTTTAGAAGTAGGTAGAAGTGTGTTGTTCTGATCTTGTAGAGTTAAATATTAAAATAGGTTTAGTTTGTTGGTAATTGTTGTTGTGGTTTTTTCAGGCTGTTGTTTTTGTTATTTTTTTCTATCCTAAGTAATGGTTTTGTTTGTTGTGGTCTGCAGGCTAGTATGCCTAGCTGCTATGAATGGTGAGATTTTTGTGCGTATTTATTGTGAAAGTTTCCTAAATGGTTAGATATTTGTCACTATTTCATCTTTCGCAGGATGTATGAAAGATTGAATGTTATAAAAGTATGTGTTTCTTCTTCCTTGTTGGATTTTTTTAAATTGTTGTTGGTGTATCAGATATTGGCTGCGGTGTTAATGTTTAATCTGTGTTGTGACTTCGCGCGTGTGTGATTTTCGTATCTGTCATGATGTCTTAGGTGCTTATGTGACTGATGGCTGTTATGCGAAGGTGAGAATTTCCTACTATTTGTGTTGTAATTTTAGACAGTTGTTTAGGGGGTGAATATGTATCAGTTAAATAATTAAAGCATATGGGCTGTTTGAATTTTCTAGCCTTCGATCATTAATTTTAAAAGTAATGCTTGTAGCAGTTATGGAATTTTTTGTGGTTAGGTTTAAATTAAGTTAATAGTTATGCCTTTTGGATTCCCCTTAGAAGATTTAAGCCATTAAGTATGGCTATTTATATGTGGTCTTATTGTGTTAAACCCTTAGATTTAACCCTACATATATAGTTTGTTATCTGCATACTGTATACATGGGTCCCTTCTTTATTCTTGAAAGGTTGTCACAATCTGCTGGTTCCCCACATCTGGTGGATAAGATGAGATACGTTTTTGGCCATTCCCAGGCTGAGGACCAAGCCTTTTCTGGGCTGATTAGCAATATCTACGTTGCACTTCGCATCTCTTTGAGTAAGAAACAAAAGCTGATTGCTGAACTAGAAGCCGTTGGAGATGAGGAAGGTGTTGCTAAGGGATTGG
This sequence comes from Tanacetum coccineum, assembly GCA_026074375.1. Classification (NCBI taxonomy): domain Eukaryota; kingdom Viridiplantae; phylum Streptophyta; class Magnoliopsida; order Asterales; family Asteraceae; genus Tanacetum; species Tanacetum coccineum. The sequence goes on along the minus strand of BQNB010134519.1, from coordinate 12,966 downwards.
AAAACCTCACAGTGGTTGTAGCTCGTGATACTGCTACTCTTGGAGATTTGGAGCATTTGTTAGCCCGTTCTCAGGTTGGCGTCGCTTTGAAAGCTGGCTTTGTGAATGATATGCAGCCAATGCAGTAGGCATGCATAAGTGCTACTGTTTTGTTTTATATTTTCCTTTTTGGAGTGTGAAGCTTGGTTCACGCTGAATAATTATGTCTTTTGGTGTTTGTCTTTTGTCTTGTAGTTTTAAATTTAAGGATAAGCAATTTTAGTATTGATCAAAGAATTGGATGTGTCTCTTATTTCTTTCTCTTATTAGTGTTGTGAATCAGCACCCATGCTCTGCATCTGCATATACGACAGTATATGTAAAAATAACATGGTACATTTCTAAATTATGACATTGCAACTGATTGCCAACATCAACACTATGAATACCTTTCTAATTCTAACACCATGACTTATGAAAGTATGTGTTCCATTATAGAATTTAGCCAATACCATCATGTTTGCATCTCCATTCTGTCGTTTCGCTGCAGTTTGTGGGTTTGAACCTATGGTTCTATTAAGCTAGTTATATTCGTCTTTACTCTTTCCTATTGTTAGATCATATGTAGTGATGCGCAATTTTAAACAATCGGCAGATGAATTAGGAACTTTCACTTTTATTCAACCATAAGATTAATATTGTTGTGCATCACAGTTTTCACTTGTAATGTAATGCATTACAGTTTTTGTTTCTTCCTTTTTTGTCACTGTTTTAACCAAGTTATGCATTATATGCTGGCCTTCCAGCTCTGTGGCACCCAACAGTAAACGTATGGTTGGTAGGTATTTAGAATTCCGCTATATCTGTTGCATCTCTATAGATTTGATGATTGTTTTGCTTTATTGGTGAACATAGTAGCTTTGAACCTGTTAGGGATTATAGTTCTGTCTTTGTACCATCGTTTAAGTATCCGTTTGAATGTCTAGAATTATTTGAGTGAGGATATAGAAGTGTTGCTATTGTTTAGTACAAAGTTCAATTTTGAATGAAATGAAAATAGGAGAATAAGAAAATCTGATGATTATTTAAGTAGCATGTGAATTAGCCTTTGCAGTGTCCAACTGATTATTTCAAAATGATATCCGTAATACAATAGGCTGCTAGGTTAGGTTGTCGAAAGTCTCCTTGAAAACAATATTTCTTGTCCGGCGTTTTAAATCTGGACTGGCATCTTCCTTCATAAGGATTTTCAGTCCATCTGGACTTGTGACTCGTGATATAGCTACGTAGAGTTGGCCGTGGCTGAACACGGGATTCGGCAAGTAGATGCCCACATGATTAAGAGACTGTCCTTGGCTCTTGTTTATTGTCATAGCATAACATGGTTTCACAGGAAACTGTCGTCGTTTCATTACAAAAGGCCACTGAGTTTGTGTGGAGGTGAGGGTGATTCGCGGGATTAGGACTGTTTGACCAACATTTGACCCGGTTAGGATTTGCGCGCGAATCACAAACTGCCCGAGATCGGTAATAATGAGTCGTGTGCCATTGCACAAACCTTGACTTGGGTTTACATTCCGTAATAGCATTATTGGGAGTTCCTTCTTTAGTTTGAGTGCATGAGGTGGCATTCCCGGGAAGTTTAGCGTATTCAAAAATTCAGTAGGGTACAAATGTTGTTGTTCTAGGATATCAGTTGATCCTTTGCATACTTCATCGGCACTGTTGTATGTCATTGTCGGACCTGGCAATTTGTCAAACATATGCGCGTTTATTGTATCGGCATCGTCATTTCTTGGGGTTAGGATCACGCGTTCTTTTAAGTATACGCTGTCGTTCCTCCTGTTTTTGAAATCAGGGTATGTTTCTTTAATGATTTGCTGGATGGGAGATTCGGTAGCATTGATAAGAAAATCTTCTGGAATTTCAATCCAGGTGGGTTCGTCTTCATCTTTTTTTTTTTGGCCTCAACAGTCCCATCACCGACATCCAGTATCCATTTGTTAAACTCCTTTTTGCGGTAATCCACCTCCCCATTTGCAGAATACTCGTTGACCCGCATGCTTCTAGTTAGTGTGAAGACTTGGCAAGATCTCCACAATGCCGATCGGTTTATGCAGGATTGAACAATCTCTGCCCTTTTGCCTTTTGGTATAACGGGAAGGATCTGTCTAAAGTCACCGCCTAACAAAACCGTGACCCCACCGAAAATTGCGCTTCTTTTACATGGGTTTTTATAACCAAGGATGTCGCGCAGAGTTCTATCTAGCGCTTCAAAAGCATATTTTTGTGTCATTGGTGCTTCATCCCAAATAATCAATTCTACTTGCTGCAAAAGCTCAGCCAAATGGGTATTCTGTTTTATTCCGCATGTGCTATTTTCCACCAGTTCGAGCGGGATGACGAATCTGCTATGTGCGGTCCTGCCTCCTGGTAAGAGCAACGAAGCTATTCTTGCGGACATTCATTAGACCAGTGAGCAAATAAGTAGGTATATGCGTAGTGTGTATGAGGATAATTGAAAGTAAAGAGAGAGTTTATTTTAGGTGACACCTGATGAAGCTACCGCAAGAACAATCTTGCGTTTAGATCTCTATCTTGAAATGATAATCTTGTAGAGGAATATTTTTTCGGTTCCACCTGGACCGTAAACAAAAAAAACTCCCCACTTTGACTATGTACAGATTGAATGACGTGGTCGTAAATTACATGTTGTTCTGTATTTAACAACGAATGTAGTTTGTCATGTTCAAGCTTGCTTGTCTTAACATCAAAATCCATGGCTTCTCTGATCAGCCGATTGTCGATTTGAGTTAACAATGCTGGATTTGGTCTTGGGATGTTCTGCGAAGGGAAATCTGTTAAGGATCTTCCGTTTCTGTTTAATAACACTTCAATCTCCATCAAACAATAGTTTTTGATTTGGTCATCCGTCAGCTATAAGTTTGGATGCCTGAACAACTTCTGTTTTTTACGGAGAATATCTTCTAATAGCAGTTCCCAGGTTTGTTCCCAAAGATGTAACGGTCTACTGGCATCGCAAAATAGCAGCATTGTGATAAATAAGTCACGCAATTACGGTGCTAATGCCCAGAAAGCGGCTTCTTTGATAGCATGGGCCCATTCCCTGTCATTGTTAAGGAGACCATAGGCGAAACACACGGCTTTAAATATCGGGTATACTTTTTTGTTAACCGACATGAATAGTAGATTCGACCCGTGCAACATTCAATAAGATTGTTAGATAGTATCGATCTCCGGCTGCTGGGTTTGAATAGTAGATTCGACCTAGGCATTTTTTTTGTTTCTGTTTTTCCATACTTTTTCATCATCATGCCACACGTAATTTTGTAGGATTTCAACATAAGTTAATTTTCTGGCTTTCGGTTCATGTTTGTTCAGTTCAAACCATTCAGTAAACATGGTGATTTTGAGCTCTTCCCTATTAATGACGGCAGGAAAATTCTCTGAGTCACGAAGTGTTATTGCTTGCTGATCTTCTAAATGATAGTTCAGCTTCATAATTGACGGGTATGAGTAATGGATGTCAAATAAAAAGAGCCGCCATACCGCCTCACATGGTGCCAGATATCGACAGTTTAAATAGTGTTTAATTTCATCGACCACGGCTACTTTCTGTGGTTCTCCATGGATAGGCTGCTCAACATTCTCTTGTATGACAAAAGTAGCACGATCTGGTCCTTTATTGTAGTACTTAAATAAGTACTTAATGGCCTTTGATCTGTTGCACCATTCCACATTTATGTGTGCCTGGTATTTAAGAAGGGGGTACTGGTTATAAGGAACCACATACTTGTTGTCATACGTGAATTTGCCTTTAACTGCTTGAACTTTCGAATCCCTTCTGCGGTAAACTAGGTACCCATCTTCAACAAGATTGGTTTCTGGATAAAATGGTTTTGGGTACTTTTTGGAACATTTGCCCTCAACAGTGCATGCGGAGCCTTTACCACACGGTCCGTGCAACATAAATTCAGTTACGGCTTTGTATCCCTCTGGATCTATTGTTGGAGAGGGTAACTCGGCTGAGATCATATCGTCAACCTCACTTGGTGTTTTTCACTTCCATTCTTCTTTGAGTCATAATAGAATACGAGCGTGCGAAAGGCCTCGCTTTTGGAATTCAATCACGTACACGACTACAAATCAATAAATAAAAGCATCAGATTTTATTAAACAGTAATTGATAAGCGTTGGGTCTTTTTTTAATTATAATTAACGAAAAAGTTGGCGGAAGTATTTTTCCACTCAGATTGAATACCTGCGCATGCCTTCCTAAAAATTTGATTCTTTGTGAGGTCATCTAACAGAAGAGTAAGTTTCAGCTTGAATACCCGGGTACCTACTTCCGGGCGTTCATAAGGTTTCTGGCCCGGGATAAAAGTAAGCATCTCTGCGATTTTCGGCCATTTAGGGTTAGAGGTGAATGTAATGAAAATATCTGGATTTCCATACGCGCGGCACAAAGCCATTGCCTCTTAATAGTTTTGCATCATGTATCTTGGACCTCCAGTAAATGTTCTTGGCAAAACTATTCGTTTTCCAAGTCCTTCCGCGTTTATATCCCCTCTTGTAAAAGCGTCATTAAGATTGTGATACAAATCCACCCGAAGGGTATCTTGATTGTTTCTGGTCCATTGAAGCCTTTGTTCCTCGACAGCGGTGAAAGCGTCAACCAAGTATTGTTGGTAGAGACGCCCTCCTCTTAGTAAAGTATTACCCTGGTCATTCCGTTGATGAATCACGTAAGCATAGTATTCCTTCATTGATACATAACCGCGGTTTGTTTTCCTTGTTCCCCTATTAGTATGTAAGGAATCTTATCATGGAATCTGTCCTCTCCATAGGGGAACAATAAAGGATATGCAGAGCCATATATGCTGGATGCAATTCTGAGATTCTTTAAGGACCTTCATCTCTACTATGCACCACAATATCCCTTGAAGGGATGCCATCCCCAAAATCATTTGTTATTAGAGCTGCAACTTCTGACACTGTTGAAGCGTTATATTGCCGCACAGTTTTACGCTCGCTAAGGAGGTGCAGTTTAAAATTAACTGATTCATGGGAATGGCACCAGTTTCTGGCCATCCAGAATGCTTGTGCCACTACACTTGTCTGATCTAGCATAGTTATTAGTTTGGTGACTATTGTTGCATCGACAACCTCGGCAGTTTCACCACCCAAAAATGCGGACATACGGTTTCTAACTTCATTGTGTGTGTCAAAGAAGTACAATTGAGCATATCGTGGTTGGAAACTGACAGTAGGAAGCAGGGAACCGATACGATGGTAGTTCTGTCCATTTATCCTAAAAGTATATAGTCCTCTCCCTGTATTTATCGAATGGTCTATTCCTGCGCGAAAAGATGTAAAACAAAACATGCCATTGTATAATCTAATTTGATCTCGGAATTTAGATGTTCCATGATCCTGGAAATTGAGCAGCCGATCTAATGGGGGAGGTGTTGGTTTGAATTTGGGAAGTAACACTTTACCTTATTGGCAACACAGTGAAAATGATGGTGATAACATCAAATAACGTCACATTTTCCTATCATTTATCCCACATCTTTTACCCACTTTTGTTTAATTATTGCAAGATATTGGTACTTAATCCTTTAAAGTTTATATTGCAGTAATTATGAAGTCACTTGTGAAGAAGAAGCGAAAAGGCGCAATTCTGGAGCTAAAACGAAGATATTTGAAGAAAGTACTAAACTTCATACATACGCCGTATCCATGAAGGAAGATACGGCGTATCTGCGCCAGCTCATCACAAGGAACGCGTTCTTATCAATTCCCTATACGGCGTATCCAATGCTTATCCATACGCCGGATCGACAGCTGTTACCTCAGTCAAAGATACGAATTAAATATAATTAATGGTAATTAGCTTGATTGATTTGATCTTATCGCGGACTTCAAGGAGATTAACCCCAATACGCCGTATCCACTTATTCCTATACGGCGTATCGAGACGAATTCAGACACTATAAATAGAGAACTTAAATACGAAGTTTAGTGTGCAAAAACATATTCTCTATATATCATACTATTGAAGTCTAATTTCTAAAGCCAAGAAGAGCAGCCAAGGTCGAGCACCGAACCTAACTCCATAGAAGACATCGTGTAACTTTACTTTCTTAATCGTTTGGTTTTAATTAATCTTTTGATTACGCTTGTAAACATGACCATGATTGTGGGCTAATACCCTCGGGTATTAGCCATTTTAATGAAGATTATAATGTTTGGTTTGATTTAATTCGGCTTTGCTTAATTTATCATTGATGTTTAATTATGTTTATCGCCTCATACTTGTTTATGTGCTTGTACATGCGACCTACCATTCAACTGGGTCTTGGGATACCTAACCAGTTACCTTGATGCCGGGGTGGCTCTCCATGTTGTGTTTCATATACCTGGACCAATAGGATCACAAATAACACCTTATCATTTACTTTTTGACTATGAGCTTAGTTGGACCGGCAGGTGACCCGATAAATGTTCAGCCAGTATTGTTCTTAGTTGACTTGTGATTGATTTTGGTGGTGGACTACCTGTGTATGATTCAATATCAAGCAATAAGTGGGTAAAGTCCCGATGGGCTAGGGTCTTAACAGGATCACCACTGCTTTAATTCCCTATGATATATTATAATTAGACTATAGGATGCTTTATGCGGATGCAATAATAGTGACAGGGAATGTTCGTGTCTAAGGACTTAGGTAGATGTACGCCTAAGTCTTAAGAATGATATGCCGCTCGGATAGCAAGCCATTGTTATATTTTAAATCAACCTGCATGTAATTGGATTTATTTGGTTATACTATTTTTTATTATTTGGCGTGCAACGTCTCTTGCTTTGTGTTATTTGCTTTAGTGTATTTTGTGTTTTGAATTGTTTATTGTCACCATAAACCTGTGCCAGTCTCTCAGGCTGAAAACCCCCCTATCCGTTAGAAAACTGTATATAGCATAGGTTTAACTTGTAATTAATCTAATCTAGAATAGAATAAATACTAATCGAATAAATTGGATAACTCTCACTCTTAGTGTTCGACACCCTACTTACCGCGAAGCTACATCTTGACCGGGTACTCTGCCCGTTAAAGTGTTGTCTTTAGGTTAGTCGGCTAAATATAAATGTAAAACTTTGATAATAAAAATAATACCTACACGACACCACATCAAGGTTTTTGGCGCCGCTGCCGGGGAGTGATTAGTTTAATCTTTGTTCTTTTAGTATTTCTAATTATTTAGTGTATACTTGTTAATTATTAATTGCTAGTTGCTATTTGTACCATCTAGTTGTATTATTCAATACGGCGTATTCAGATATCTGGATACGGCGTATGTGTCAATTTAATGTTTCTCTCTAGTAAATACATCTCAGGGAACGATGGATGACACCAGCATTACCATGGAGGAATACATCAGAATTGAAGAAGAGAAAGCGCAAAGACGTGGTTTGATTTTCGATTGGCAAACTGCCAAATTTGGTAGAACAGAACATGATTATAAGGAAGAATGCTTCTTAAATTTCGAAGAGGAATTCCCAGCCATAGTCTTCAGAAAAATAAATAGTGACTCATTTGATTCTGAGCAAAGGGAGGTAATTAGCGAATACGATGACGATGAAGAAGATTTTGAGACTAAATTCCCTGCCATTGTCTTCAACGCATCTAACTCAACACCTCCTTGTGAACCCACTGTAAGTCCTCCTAACGAAAGTGAGCTTGATTTTAGGATATCATGTGACGAATCTGACGATGAAGACTACACAGTAATTTTTGATGAAAACTCATTTTCATATAAATTAGTCGCTGTCAATGATTTGAAAACAATTTCAGAAAATGATGATAACGATGTAGCCTCATCACATGACCCTAAGTTTGATTTTGATTTAGATTGCTTTAATGACTTTGAAAACGAATTTCCAGCCATCGTTTACAACGATGGCTTAACATCTAAATCAGATCTTATAAATAGAACTCCCGTAAAAACTGTAGAAACCGATGATATTGAGCCTATTGATGAAACATCATTATCCGAGTATGAAGAAGAGGTTATTTCTCGTTTTAATGATCTATTTAACGATGCTCATTCTGTTGATTCAAAATCAGAAAATAACAATGATGATAACAATATCGGTACAGAACAGTTTTCTGGGGGTAATGAAAGTGATGATGAGTTTTTAGAAACATGTCACAATGATGCAAGAGACGATTTTGAAATAAGAGATCATGTCATCAATTCAAGCTAGATTATTTACTGCTTATTGACCGGAATGTTGTTCTTTTTCATTATGAACCTATACGTGCCATTCGGCATTCCGTTTGACCCTAAGCGGTATTATAAGGATGGTTCTCAAACAAATGTTGCAGAGGCCAAGGTATGTTTTTCTTTTAATTTTCGAAAATTGGTCTCTATACGGCGTATAGGAAAACCTATACACCGTATCCATCTCAATTGTTTGATACGCCGTATCAGACAATTCACCATACGGCGTATTGAGTCGAGGTATAAAAACCCAGCTCAATACGCCGGATCATTTCACGCATACACTTTTTACCCCACCATCAAAAAAAAATTCCAAACCTTTTCACTCAAATCCAACCTGTGTTATTCATCTCTTCATCTTCATAATTATCAGGTAAACATCTTATCTTAATCCCATCTTTCGAATCATAATATATCTAGGGTTAAGATTTAGATCTTGGACTTAGGGCATATACTTGTAAACTGATATGTCCCCCCCCCCTTTCCTAGATAAGATTGATTGAATTATTATTTTAGACTGGGTTAGAATGGGTTTGGGGGAAATTACCTTTTAACTATGATTCTGCCCAATGCAATACGCCGTATTCATTTTACAGAATACGGCATATTTCATACACGTTTTCCCTAATTTTTACCTTGATACGCCATATCCATAAAAATTATATACGGCGTATATCCTTTGTCAACAAAGGATTTTCAAAAAATCATACGCCGTATCATGCATTATTCTATACGGCGTATCTAATTATTAAAGGAGTATTAGTTCTTCATACGCCATATTAACATACGGCGTATTGCCTTTAACCTTATACGGTGTATCCATTATTTGCATACGCCGTATTGAGCCCCTATACAGAATGTTTACTAAATTGTTTAAATCTTTCAGATATGGCACCACTTCCCGCTGCTGATCAGAGACACTTATGGCTTAGATACCAGGTTCCGGGATACACACCGACCATCGTTCAGAGCTACGAGCAGAGACTCACTACCATATGGAGTAGACCGGTTAACCGGGTACATGTGCTTGACTTTGCGGGATTGACTCCCGAGATGAGGCAGGATTTGGCTGTGAGGTTAAGGATGGTTTATACTGGGGAGCAGGAGCAGGCATTTGTGAGCCACGCTTAGAGACGATTGTTTGAGATCAGGGCTCCTTTGGTCTGGGAGTTTATTTTGGAGTTCCTGAGTACTTGTCGGATGAGCGATACGGTGATGGATTTGGACACCGCTAATACACTTTTCTTTCAGTTGGGCGGTGTTAGGAGGAGCATGTCGTGGAGACAGTTTATTTTGGCTTTGGGTTTGCATACCGAGCAGGAGATGGCAGAGGGAGGATTCGGAGCCTACTGGGCTGGGAGTGATCGATTGATCCCCGATAAGGGGGATCTTAGTGAGTATTGGGTATAGATCTCGTCTGGTAGAGACTTTCTGGGGGCCGCCCCTTCTTATGTGCTTATTTGAGACCCTGTGAGGAGGTTATGCCACAGGTTGATTGCTTACACTATTTCAGGTAGAGGGCAGGCACCTGAGAAGGTGACCGGTGTTGATCTCTTCTACCTCCGCAGTATGGACCGTGGGACTGTCAACGTCCCACACCTGTTATCTCAGTATTTATTCAGGTTTGCGGAAGGGAGGAAGAGCGGAGCGAGGTTATCAGGTGGACATTTTATCGGGCGTCTGGCCACACATTTTGGGTTAGTTTCTAATGAGGGTCTGAGAGGTTTGCAGGTAGTCACCCGTGAGTTTCCATTGATTGATCTAAACGAGCTCGGGAGACTTCACATCTGCTCGAGGTACGGCGATACTTGGGCTTGGGTAGCCCCGGGACCAGAGAGGCAGCAAGCTGCTGCGGCTGGTGCCCCAGAGGCCGATGAGGGAGATGAGGTAGCAGCCGAGGATGCTCAGGAGATTCCTACACCTACACCGGCACCCGCATAGGCACCACCACCTCTAGCTCTACAACCTCGCACCATGGCCTAGAGGATTGATAGGGTTGAGGAGGAGGTGCACGGACTTCGACGTGATATCATGGACTTGCGAGGTGATGTCGCGCACCTTACCACAGATCAGACTTGAGTCTCCACTTGGCTGGTTTCTTGTATGACTCAGCTTATGGATGCCAGTGGACGACCCTACGAGCCATTTGACAACACTCTTGCAGGTAGCTCAGGATTATCTTTTCAGAGGCGTGTCAGGCCGAGGACAGGAGAGGCCAGTACCTCCGGAGCAGCCCAGACCGATGCTCAGCCCGACCCTTGATCCCTCTATCTTTATGTTTTGTTGATCTATACTATACATTTATGACATTTACCGATTTATTTTTGACATGTATATATATATTATTTGATCGGTTTACTTGCTTGTGATAGAATCAAGACTGGCAGTAAGTTCAGCAAACACTCGTTACTAATCAATTACAGGTCCATAATCCCAGCAGCAGTCAAAAAGAGGAAAAAGCGTAAAATGAAAAAGGTCGAACTTAAAGACCAGCTGAAACAAAAGTGCTCCCTGGGAGACAACCCGGTTATGTTTTTAATTGTTTGATTGAATTTAAATTGTTTGAATTTTAATTTAAAAATTGAGTCTGTCTGTCAGACACACATACGACGTATCGAACCCCTATGGATACGGCGTATGCATGTATGACAATTATCCAGTTCTTTATCTTTTAGTATTTAATTTCCAGCATTTAATTGTTTTCGCAGGATTACATACGGCATATCCTAGGGTTTAGGATACGGCGTATTGTAACCTGTACAGTTGTGTGTTTAATTGTTTGCTTGTATTGTAGGATAGCGAAAGCATAAGTTGCACGAACGTCTTCTAAACCTTATGCAGGACCTTGCTGTAAATGAAACGCCTTCAAAGTATAGTCTGAATTTACCAAGTGTTGATTTCTGCTCGGCATTCAAATGCCCCGTCAACACTCTTTTTGCTCAAACACTCAAAATGAAGAACCATTTGGAGCAAACAATCAGGGAAGTCTCCTCGTTCTAATTCTTTTCCCTTTATTAATTAATTGTTTATCTATACAACGAGGACGTTGTATAATTCAAGTGGGAGGATGGAGAATTAGAACGTACTTGTCCTCATTTTCACAAATAAAATGCTAATATGACTAAAAATGGATAAAATTTAAAAAATTTTAGCATGAATTTTTTGTGAAAAATCACTAGTTACATTACCTAGCGCACTTTAACCCTTATTGTCTATTGTGAGAATTAAGCCTATCCGTTTCCTATTACTTACTAAAATTCCACAAATATGTGTGTGCCGGTGATGTAGTGGACTTTAGAACTTGGCCTGGTATATCACTCGAGACCTCAATAATAAGTACTATGGATTTAGATGGAGTAATAAGCTTAACTGGTAAATTTCTAGGATTAAACCAAATAGCCTTTACATGTTATATTATTAACTAACTATACTGGTTAGTTAACCCCCGTGTAACCCTTTGCTTACTCTCATTTTTAGAGTATGATACCCCTAGAACAACCTACTGAGCCATTCCTTTCTCTTTTTCCACACCAATAAATTGTTTCGTTACACCTTTACACCTTAGCCTACCGTGTAGATTAAAGCCTATTTTGATCAATGTTGCTAGTTGCTTTTGTGTAAAGTTTTGTAGTTCCTGTGTCATGGTGAAAATTTCTTTGTTTGTAATGGTCGGGAAAATTGCACAATGCAATGGGATGTTTCGTAGCTCGTGTATTTTCCTACCCTCGCAGTTATATGATTATGTCCGAAGAAATAAATCCGGATAAATGATGATAGTGAAGATGGTGATTTACACCTAGATTTATGATGTATTGCAAGCAAAAAAAAAGATTGATGTACGATAGTCGATTCATAAAGCTTGTACCGAAGGAATCTTTTGAGAAAATCGACGATGTAAAGTTATGTAAAAGTGGCCGATATCACCACTTATTGTAAAAGTATGTAAAGTTCAGGATGTAAGGGAAGTTGACCGTTATGGGAACGTCAACTTAGGTTGTCATTGTCATGTCTATGATCAAGACTTTAGTGTATATATTTTTGAGTCTTCATCATGGGAACGGTCGGGAAAAGTTACTAACAACTACACCGTATTTGTCGGCTTTAATCTATTTGTTTTATGATTTTATTTAACAACAATTTTACTTCCCTTTCTTGATGAGTAACCTTAGGATCCACTCAAATGAGGATGTGATTGAGCGTGTGTGTCTATCCCGTGGATTCGGGTGTGTACACATGTCTTAGCTGCTTTGTTGGACGACGAACCTTTGGTGAAAGTTGGAAGCTCCACACCCTATATCATTCTTCATCTCAATGAGAATGATTTAACCCTAAGCCTTTTAATAAAAACCCAATTTACCTTTTGACTTGTTACTCCTTAGCTTTGGAGGTGGAGATGTGTATCCTTGCCAAGCCTATGATATGAAGCTAATCATGACCGTGCTTATGAGCGTACCAAAAAATGATACACCTAGATTAGTTGAGTGATCTGAGTGATTTTCATTTACCTATTTCGTGAGGAGCTTGGTATTGTACAGGTGATTTAGAACGAAGAAAAATGCTTAACGGAAAAGTCCTTAACCTCGGTTGGGAATATTTCTAAGGTCTACTTGAGGACAAGTAGGATTCAAGTGAGGGGATATTTGATAACATCAAATAATGTCACATTTTCCTATTATTTATCTC
>BQNB010134518.1:0-18301 GCA_026074375.1 Tanacetum coccineum | reverse complement strand
AGTACTACTGGAGATTCTCTTAGCTGATCAATGACATGCATACTATTGGGATGACTAAGTCCAAGTCAGTACCATGTTTTGGAATGCTCTTCCATCGGAATGGAGCAAGTTTGTCACTGATGTGAAGCTAGCTAAGAGTTTGTATACCACCAACTATGATCAGTTGTATGCATATCTTAGTCAACATAAATGACATGCTCAGGAAGTATGCATCATACGTGAAAGATATCCAAATCCTTTTGCATTGGTAGCCAACTCTCAGACTTCATACAATCTCTCTTAGTTTCCACAACATTCAGGTGCTTCAATGTATCCACCTCCTCAACAATTCACACCAGTTTATGATGCACCAATTCATCATCAACAATATCATACTCTAGTCTATCTATAACAACATCATACTCCAGTCTATCCACTACAACCTCAAGCTGAATTTCCTCAAATGGACTCTACTCTTGCTATTCCTATGTTTTAACAAGGAGAAGATCCGATTGAATGTATCAACAAAGCAATGACATTTCTGTCTACTATGGCCTCAAGGTTTCCACCATCAAACAATAAACTTAGAATGTATTCTAATCCACACAATCAAGCAACCATTCAAGATGGTAGAGTAACCGTTCAACAGATTCAAGGAAGACAATCTCAAAGTTATGCTGGAACTGGAAACAGAGGAATTACTACTACTTCAAAGGGAAATTATGCAGCTGGCCAACCAAGAGTTATGAAGTGTTATAACTGTCAAGGAGAAGGGAATATGGCGAGACAGTGTACTCAGCCAAAGAGGCCAAGGAATACTGCATGGTTTAAGGAGAAATTAATGTTAGCTGAAGCTCAGGAAGCGGGTCAGATTTTAGATGAAGAGCAACTTGAATTTTTAGTAGACCTCAGAATGGATGAAGCTCTAGTTTCTCAACAAACAATCCCTCATAACTCAACTTTCCAGACTAAAGATTTGGATTTTAATGGCAAATCTCTCAAGCTGTGATTCTAATGTCCTCTCAGAGGTACCATATACTGATTCTTATCCGAATGACATGCTTAATCAATTTGTGCAAGAGATGCCATATTCTGTACAAACACATATTGTTGAGTATCCAGATGATGAGATACATAGTGATAATAATATCATTCCATATTCTCAATATCTGTTAGAATCACAAAATGCGGGTATTCAGTGCACAAATGACTGATCAAGTAGCTAATTTAGATAAGGAAAATCAGACAAATAAAATGATAAATGAATCATTAACCGCTGAGCTTGAGAGATATAAAGAATGTGTCGCCATTTTTTAACAAATAATTAATGATGATTCTAATAATCATGATAAATTAACTGATTCTCAAATGGATGACCTATTTCCAAAGAGAACTGCAAAGTTTACGGCTTTTCAGCAGGAGATCGATACACTTAAAGAAACTCTTTCTATTCATGTCAAAGAAAACGAATCTATAAAAAACATTAACTATTTTCAAAACAGAATCTAAAGAAAAACAGTCTAAGTACATTGACAAGGAAATTGTTTTGGAAAAACAAAATAAAGAACTAGAGAATATTATTTGTAAGATGTATCGATCTGCGCAAGCAATGCATATGTTAACGAAACCACAAGTTTTTTTACGATGACACTCATAAACAAGCTCTTGGTTATTAAAATCCGTTCTATCTTAAAAAGGCTCAGCGGATTCAACCAACATTATATAATGGTAGTGTTATTGCTAAAGAACATGTTGTGATTTCTGTGATTGATGATGAAAAGGCATTGATTTTGGAAGAAGAGAGTCGATCAAAGATGCTTGATAAACAAAATGATCCAATTTCTATAGAAAAGAAAATTAAGATTTCTCTAATTGATTATTCTAAGTTGAATAAGATAAAAGAAGATTTTGGTAAACGTTTTGTTACTAAAAAATAATTAGATGCAGAACAAGCTTTCTGGTTAAAACATTCAAACCATACTTTTGTTACTCTTGTTGTTTCACATACTCCTGTTAAAGTTGAAGCTCCTCATGAACTTCTTAAGGTGAGTTTGGTAAATGAAAGCCTTAAAAAGCTAAATTATCAGCTTGCAAACTTTGACAAGGTTGTGAAAAACAAAACCACATCTGATGCTATTACAACAGGTGCATGGGGTTTTGAGCATATAAAAGCATGTTTTGTAACTGAAATAATTCCATTCTTAAAAGTTTTAAAAGACATATTTAATGCGTTTGATAAAACTCTTCTAGATGAAATTACTAAAGTTCAAACTATTTTTAACCAAATGGAAGCTGCTGTTGATCAGTGTTCTGTAGAAAAAACGATTTAGAAATTCAAATCAAACAACTTCAGATTGATAAAGTACAACACTGAACCCAAATCATGTTCAGAATTATTATCATATGCATGAATTCTATTGATAATATATGGATGTGAATATTTCATGTGTGACTGAATGCTGTAAGTGACTCGAACTTTATGCGACTGAGCTCTTCAAATAGAAAGAATTCTTGAAAAAAAGGCTTATGAAAAACTGTAAAAAGATATTCAACTTTAGAAAATTTGCAATACTTTGGAAATAGACAACTCAACTTAATCAAGATATGGTTTCAAAAGAAAATTCAGGTGAAAACCTAAATGCATCCCACATTTAATATCAATTAATTGAAATAAATGAATTGGAAAGCTCAGTCACCAGAGAAGGAAACACAGCATAAGGAAATTCAAGGCGAAGAGTAAAATCGTTATGTGAAAAGCTAAAGTGAAAAATGTTAAAATGAACATAGATGAAATGGAGACAATCAACATTGAGCTGGAGCACAGTGTGGTAAAACTACTTTCTAAAAATGAAAAATTTAAGAAAAGAACGAGTTCATTTGAAATCAATTTTCAAAGACCAGTTTGATTTAATTAAAAAGACACATATTCAATCAAAAGAACATAGTGACTCTCTAATTGCTCAAATCAATGAAAAGTCTGTTGAAAATTCGGATTTAAATGCTCAACTTCAAGAAAAGGTTTTTGCTATCGCAGCATTGAAAAATAAATTAAGGAAACTTAAAGGAAAAAGTGTTGTTGATTCTGCTATTTCAAAACCATCTGCTGTCACTATTACTCTAGGAATGTTCAAGATTAATTTGGAACCACTAGCCCCTAAGGTGTTGAAAAACAAGGATGCTCACTTAGATTATCTTAAGCACACTATGGAAAATGCGAACATTCTTCGGGAACTAGTCAAAAATGCTAGAGATTTAAGCCCTCTTGATAGTAATTTAGACTCGGCCTGTAAGTACATTCAAAGAATTCAGGAAGTGTTAGTCTATGCAAAAGAGACATGCCCTTGTCTATCTAAACCTAATGAAAAGTTAGTGGCTGTTACACCACTAAACAAGGATAGAAAAGTTAGATTTACTGACCCGATCACATCATCAAGTAATGTTCCCAAACAGACTAATTCTCTTAAATCCCAAGACTCTAACAAAACTTTGTTGCATTCTACAGGAGTAAAATGTTCTACTAGTGCTAGCGGATCAAAACCTTCAGGCAATACAAAGACCAATAGGATCCCTTAATCATCAAGTAGCAACAAGATCAATAAAGTAAAAGACCAATCTAGGAGCGTTAAGTCTAGGAAGAATAAATGAATCGTGTTGACAAAACTAAATGTAATGCTTATGTCATGCAATCTGTGTTAAATGCAAATTCTATTTCTAAACCTATCAGTAATGCAGTTGTTAAGCATTCTGTGAGCAATGCAAAATTTGAATCTTTATGTGCTATCTGTAACAAATGTTTATTTGATGCTAATTATAGTATGTGCCTTGTTAAACATGTTTATGATGAATGTGAGATCAAAAGCTAAATCTAAGAAAAATAAAATGAAAAAGTATGAAAACCAACAGGAAAGGTGTTCATGAAAATTGGATATAGTTGGAAACCTACAAGAAGGATATTTACTATAGTTGGAACTAGGTACCCTTTAACTAGGATTACCTCAGAAATAGTGCCTCCTAAGGAATCCACTATTGCTCTAGTAATAACATCAGACCTTAAGGTATACAATAGGAGACCAAGAGCATTAAGATCTGTTAGTTCCAGTAGCAAAAGCACAAGTGTAGAATCTAATACTTCTAACACTAAGGAACCCAATCAATCTTGGGGATCCACTATTTTTGATGCATCTTCTTCTTTGATTGATTGCAGGTTGTCCAAATTATTCTATGGTATTTGGACTCTAGGTGCTTTAAGAACATGACTAGAAACCACTCTCAGCTCATGAACTTCGTTAGTAAATTTTTAGGAACAGTTAGATTCGGGAATGACCAAATTGCAAAGATTATGGGGTATGGTGACTATCAGATGAGAAACGTAATTATCTCAAGTGTATACTACGTCGAGGGGCTTGGACATAACTTGTTTTCTGTTGGAAAATTTGCGACGCGGATCTTGAAGTTTCATTTCGGAAAAACACTTGCTTTTTTTTGAAATTTAGAAGGTGTTGATCTACTTTCAGGATCCAGAGACACAAATTTGTACACAATTTCTCTTGATGACATGCTAAAGACGTCACTGATCTATCTTCTATCCAAAGCGTCAAAGACTAAGAGCTAGTTATGGCACCGTCGGTTATCGCATCTCAACTTTGGTACTCTTAACAAGCTAGCTAAATACGGTCTTGCACGAAGCATTCCAAAACTTAAATTTTAGAAAGATCATCTGTGTTCAGCTTTTGAAAAAAATAGTGGTTTGTGTAACACCCCCAAATTGGGTCACAGCGGAATAAGGGTCCGGGGCGTGTTACTTCATAGATCAATAACACAAGATATATATAGAACGACCAAAAAGTCGTTTAAAACCGATACATTGGATTTAACAAAGTATTTGTTACATAAGCCCGAAGCTTCACTTGTTCACTTGTTCAAAATACAAAGATTTCTAGCCCATAACAGATATACAAAATGTAATGCGACAAAATCTTTAATGCATGATATCCAAATCAAAACCACCAATGTATCCCTTGCACCTCGTGCTTATTGACCTCCTGAAAAACATTGCTTTAAAACGTCAACAATAATGTTGGTGAATTCATAGGTTTGATAAATCGTATATTGTAGGACCACAAGATTTCCCAAGTGTATGATAATGCAACAGATGCAGACATCATATAAATGTAATTACGTTGCCCTAAGCTCATGACACTGAAGCTCGACATAAATGAATACCATATAAATGGCCTACATTGCCCATGATGATGTTCTAACCCGCAACATCCTATGTTTGACATGGTATACGTTCGTTTTCCCAGTGATAGCTAATCACCCGAACGGGGATGTCAATCCCAATAGATCTATTCATAACATTTGCGCTCACAATCCAGTAACTGACAGTTCATGATAATGGGCTCAACTAGGGTTATCGCTACTTAGGCAATACGTAATCATAATGTAAAACTTATCCACTTATGTCCAATTATAAAACAGTGCATGTTTCTCACCCCAAAAACTTATACGATAAATCATGTAAAACGTGGGGCTATGAACTTACCTTGAGTGAGCGAATATCAAGTGTATCACAGAAAATGTGTCACGGTAATGATCGAATAAAACCTAATCCAATATATGTCGTATAAGTACTAATCACATTGGGTAACTACTACCATGTATATTTCTATATAGCTAATCTCCATCTAATTGTTTTAGTAAAATCATATTTATAAAGTTAAAACGTT
This sequence comes from Tanacetum coccineum, assembly GCA_026074375.1. Taxonomy (NCBI): domain Eukaryota; kingdom Viridiplantae; phylum Streptophyta; class Magnoliopsida; order Asterales; family Asteraceae; genus Tanacetum; species Tanacetum coccineum. The sequence continues at coordinate 12,593 of BQNB010134518.1, read as the reverse complement.
TATAAATATACCTTTAGTAAAAATGACTTAACTTTTACGTTTCAAGTCTGTTTCTTATGTCCACGATTTTGTATTAAGACGACGTATCAAAATATAACATTTTTGTATTTCATGTCCTCTGATGAACAGTGACTTTTACTTTTCATACGAGTTATAAACTTATTTTTATAACTTAAATTAACGTAAAACTCGTAAACGTCGTATTTTATTCGTTATAGCTCCGTTTTTAGCTTTTCTTTCGAGCACGTCTTCGTTATTGAAAGTTCCATCAATTTATTGACGTTCTCAAAATATATGTTTCTGTCATGAATAGTAACTTTTATAAAAATAGTTTTATAAAAGTATTTTTATACATTTTAAGTATATAAACTCGCGTAATTCATAACTTCTTCGTTTTTAATTGAAAAATTACATTTCTTATTGTTTTGGAATCCTAAAAATATGTGTGATTTAATAAAAACATCAAACCTTCTGTTTGTAGAATTTTTATAACAAGTTTTTATAAAAATTCTTTTATAACTCCAGTTATTATCGTAAAACTCGTAAACTACGTATCTTTTTCGTTATTAATCTGTTTTTCGAGTTTCTTACTTTTTTGGAATCGTCATGAGGTGTAATATCTTTATAAAGCATCAAACCTACTGTCTAAAACATGAAATCTAACATCCCTTTTGAAATCTTTAGGTGTACTCATTTTTATAACTTGTTTTCTATACTTTTCAACTTAATAAATACCACAAGTTATCCAATACTTATTATATACTATGTAATATATATATTAGTGTCCATAGGTCCATAATTGTCCAAAAATGTCCAAGAAATCATAAGATCCATTTGTGTACACACTTATTTATATAAGAACTTTCATAAGTATACTTTAACTACTAGTTTATACATAAACTTTTTATACTTTAACAAACATGATACCATACTTATAATCCCATTATATCATGATATTATCAACTACATAACATATGTAAAAGTGTTCAAAATCATAATCACAAGTAGAAACTCATTTCACATGTTCAAGAGTATCCTAAATGGTGATTTTACTATATAGAACATATATACACATAAAATGATAAATGTAAAGTGATTAGAGTTTTTAGATAACCTTATGATGATGTATGATGATAACCAACACAATCTAAACCCTTGTTTAGATGAAAAACCAAAGCTTACAAGCTTAGAAAACCCTAAATCCAATAGAAACCCTAATCTTGCTTTTCTTGCTTCAATACTTGTAAACCTTTAACCAACCCTTGCAAACAACTTAAGACATCTTAGATATGATGTAGGTATGTGTGTATGGACTTGGAAAATCAAGCTATGAATTATATAAAAGGGGTGTTTGATGTCGTGGGTTAATAAGGAAGAAAAGGGAGAGAAGTTGATTTTTTTTGTAAGTGCAAGTGTTGTATGATTTATCTCTTGTAAAGTGGAAGAGTTATAAGTGTTATAACAAGAACTAAAAAGCAACTAGTCAAAACAACCAAGGGGGGCGGCAATCCTTACATGAAATGGGGTGACTAGTTGGTCAAAATCACTATACATGCTATAAGTCTTATAAGCTTAATATGTGTACATGACCTTAGGTATGGTTTTATGTTTCTATGCTTCATAATGTGGACATGATCCTATGAATTCAAGGGTTGTGTTACTAGATATTTACTTGGCCAAAATGTGGAAGTATTACTTTCATTTTATGAAAGTTATATGTTGTATGTAAATGTGAAAGTGTAGATAACTTTAGAAGTGTATACTTGAAATTTAAATGTGTAAGTCTGGTTATTTCTTGTATATGGGGAATCCTATTTAACAACCATGGGTAAAGTTTATAAACTTTTTGATAATTGGAAATAATAATAGGCATTTGTTGAAGCGTAGATTAATTAATGTAGTTCCGGGTATGCCTAAACGCACTTTATCGTGAAACATAAAAAATTTACGTAACCAATACAAATAAATTAAACAAAGTTAATAATTATCCTCAAATTACTTAACACTTGCTTGATGTAAACATTTAATTGTTTGATGCCCGTTTACATTGAATGATCATTTTTAGCTTACGCGATTTAACTTAACGATTACGATTAAAAGCAAACGCGTACAATACTAAAAATACATAGTGGATTTATTGACGACGTCAATGACCCTAAAACACGGGGTGTTATAGTCTCCCCTAGTTAAGTGAGCCTTGTCCTCAAGGCTTAAGACGCGGCACTTGACGATGGTGCGGTCTTTGTGAAGAGGTGTGGATATTTCTTCCTGAATTGATCTTCGCGTTCCCATGTGAACTCAGGACCTCTCCTGGAGTTCCATCGAACCTTGACTAGTGGAATGCGGCTTCGCTTCAACCGTTTAACTTCACGGTCCATGATTTCTACCGGCTCCTCGACAAATTGAAGCTTGTCATCAAAATGTAGTCCATCCAACAGAACGACTAATGGTTCGTCGGCATGGCACTTTTTCAAGTTGGATACATGAAATGTATTGTGAACCCGGCTCAGCTCTTCAGGAAGCTCAAGCTTGTATGCAACGGATCCAACCTTTTCCAACACCTTGAATGGTCCAACGTACCTAGGGTTCAACTTCCCCCGTTTGCCAAAACGTACGACCCCTTTCCAAGGCGAAACTTTAAGCATAACTTTATCCCCAACCTGAAATTCCATCGGTTTACGCTTTAAATCCGCGTAACTCTTTTGTCGATCGCGAGCAGCTTGCATTCTCTGCTTGATTTGAACGATCTTCTCAGTTGTTTCTTGCACTATTTCTGGACCAGTGAGTTGAACTTCTCCAACCTCGGCCCAACAAACGGGTGAACGACACTTTCGACCGTAAAGTGCTTCAAATGGTGCGGCCTTGATGCTAGCGTGATAGCTATTGTTATATGAGAACTCGACTAATGGAAAATGGTTAACCCAACCCTTTCCAAAGTCGATTGCACAAGCACGCAACATATCCTCGAGAGTTTGAATAGTCCTCTCGCTTTGTCCGTCAGTTTTTGGGTGGTACGCAGTACTCATATCCAAACTAGTACCTAAAGCATTCTGAAGTGACCTCCAGAAATTTGATGCGAACCTAGGGTCACGATTACAAATAATCGAGAGAGGTATTCCATGCCTCGTGACCACCTCCTTTAGGTACATTCTTGCAAGTTTATCCATCGGATCAGTCTCTCTCATCGGTACAAAGATTGCAGACTTAGTGAGTCGGTCAACAATCACCCAAATGGTGTCGTAGCCTTGTGATGACTTAGGAAGCTTCGTGACAAAATCCATAGTAATATTGCCCCACTTCCATTGAGGTATATCAGGTTGTACCAACAATCCTGATGGCCTTTGATTTTCAGCCTTGACCTTAGCATAGGTCAAACACTTGCTAACATATGTGGCGATGTTTACCTTCATATTGGTCCACCAATATAGCTTCTTCATGTCTTGGTACATCTTATCAAAACTCGAATGAATAGAGTATTGCATCTGCCATTCAGGAGGGTGTAACACCATCTGTGGTTGACATGACGGTTGAGATGGATAGATACGCAAAACTCTTTGGAAGATACTACTGTTCCGGAATCTTTTCCACTATTATCTATGCTAGTTACTATAAAGGCTGGTAAGCTCTGGTAGTCTTCATAGTGCTTAATGTACTTAAGGTAAACCAAGTGGAAGAAATTGAATAGTTCATACTTGTTACACCCCATGGGTAAAAGGATTTGATGTGGTTGTCCCGGTTAGAGTCTATTTGAGCCATAAGTGATCGATTTGCTAATACATCAAATGGTTTTTTTCTTTAGGAAAGAGGGTGGCATACCCTATTATAGCTAACTATGTTAGAACACTTGGGGGAAAATTAAGGCTTGTTCGTACTATGTTTAGCTCATCTACCAGAATTATTCTCCTATCAATTTAGCTCTATGGACGTATTAGAATAGATAAAGCCTGTGAGATAGGCATTTAGCTTTCGGTTTATCTGGAATGACCCGTTTATCCTGAAAAAATGGCATCCAGATAATTACCTATTGAAAGAAGATGTTAGTACTGTTCCAATTTGGGTTAAAATCCACGGTGTACCTGTTACAGCGTTCAGTGGTGATGGCTTAAGTGTCATTGCTACTAAACTGGGTACTCCTCTTATGCTTGACTCTTATACGTCTGATATGTGCATGCAATCTTGGGCCAGGTCAAGCTATGCTAGAGTTATGATTGAGATTCAAGATGATGTGGAGTTGAAAGATAATATTGTCGTGGCTATGCCTATAATTAAGGGGGAGGGCTACTATACTTGTAATATTCATGCTGAGTATGAGTGGAAACCCCCTAGGTGTGTGTGTTGCAAGGTTTTTGGACATGTCCATGAGGAATGTCCATAGAATATCGGTGCTGGTGCGACAAAGAATTTGAAGAAGACTAGTCAAACTCCTAAAGGAATTCCGGTTGGACAGAAGATGGGATTTAAACCTAAACAGGTGTTTCAACCTGTTTCTAAAAAGTCTACTGCCAACACTTGTGGAAAAAAGAAGAATAACTTAGAGTCTACTAATGAGATTAGTAGTTAAACCCTTTTGAGGTGCTTACATCGGTTGATAATGATATGGATTTAGGTACGAATGGAGGGATCTCAAACTCGGCTAATAAGGGAACCAATAATGTTAGTTCTAGTAATACTCTTATTGGTGAGAAAATCGATAAAATAGAACGACAAATTTATGAAGGTAAACTTAGGGTTATGGATGATGACGAGAATCCGCTTGTTCTTACGGGTATTGTGGAAAGTGATAGTGAAGTGGAAGTGGTTTTTGATAAAACTGCTAACTTAAGGATTTCAACGAGTGGTAAAGATGGAAGTGATAAAGGTTATGGTACTAATAGCTTGTTGGAACAATGGAGGGATTCTTATCCGAATATTGATGATTATGACCCGTATGATGACGATATGTACGAGAATCGTGATATGTTCTAGCACCTTCATTCTATTTGTGATGATCTTGATATCACGGTCCGTGGTAGGAAGAAGAAATAATTTTTTTGATGTTTGTTGAGTCAATTATAATCTAGTCTTAGTAGTATCCTTCTATGGAGTAGTTGTGCTTGTTATGTTTGCTTTTTGCTTATGTGACGGGCTGAGATGTGGGACTCACCCACATCCTTTGTACCGAATCATTTTTTTAGAGTAATACATTTACTAATACATTTACTAGGGAAATCCTTTATAAAAAAAATAGAATAAGTCTCGTATTATTTGTGTGTTACCACATGGTCTATTAACTTATCGCCAAAATATACATATACGTTAATGCTAATTCTAATTATGTTAGAAGATCAACCCTTATACACTTTACTTATAAGAATTGAGCTGACCACCCTATGTTACGTGATAAAAAAAGTTATCCTTAAACTAAATTGCATGAGCAAATCGTGTAACAACCAGACAGACACAATTCATGTGGGAAACTTTGGTGTTATTATAATTCTTGGGAGGAATGCGCCTTCACTTTAATAATTTCATTCAATGGGAGCTAAATGCAGTGGATACAAAACTTCTATCGGCACCAGTATCGAATAAGATAGAAGCATAGCGGTTGTTTAGAAGGAACGTACCCGTCACGACGTTGGAGTCTGGGTTTGTCCCTGCATGCCCTACCGCATACACCTTGGATGGAGCATTGCCACCTCCAACTTAGTTACCACGGTTGGGGTTGTTCTTTTCAGCTTAGGGACATTCCCTTCTTAAAGAGTCCTTGGGCTCACACTTTAAAACAAGTAGGCTTTCTGACCCGAACCAGTGCCTCTCTGATGGTTTGCATTGTTGCATTTATTGTACTTCTTCAGTCACGAGCAAATTGGCCAACTGTGTTGCATTTGTGGCATTTTAGGAGCCCATGGACCATCGTCTGGTGATAATTGCATTATGAGCATAGGGTTTGGATCCCCTATATTGTTTCTTCTCAACAGTCCCTGCAGCATAAGCCATGCCGGTGTTCTGCCTCTTGTTTTGGTGGTGTTGTTGTGGTTGTTGGTTATTATCTGGCTTTCTCTTGTTTTCTGTCTGACGGTCAGCAAAAGTGCGGATTCATCTTTATCCTCATTCGATTGCCATTTCCGTTGCTCTTGAATTTTCTTAGGTTGGTTGCTACTAAAACTTCCATGGAATCAGTCGGGATAAGCACCAACATATTTCTTAATCTTGTCAGATTCTTCAGGAAACATTCTACCATACAGCAGTTGCCAGTTCCTGAAAATGTTGGTTGTACCCTATCACATCGGTACCTTTCACTTTCAATTCCTACAGTTCGACTTTGAGTTTCTTAATCTCGGTCCTTGGGCAGTACTTGTCAGTTATTTTCTTCTTCAGTTAAGTCCAGGTTATTGCATAAGCAAGGTCATTATCAACAGTCCTAACATGGGAGTTCCACCATGTTAGAGCATTTCCCAGAAGAGTACAAGTGGAGAACTTGATTTGGTTTTCCACAGAACAGTGCGGAACACAGTTTCCATTTTCTCAATCCATTGAGTCAATTCGACAAATCTTCTGTGTCTTTCAAAATTTAGAGTTGGCCACTCTTCATGAAGTATGGGTAACTGCATCACGAGTGGGATAGTCAGTTTTCTCCTAGCACCTGTTCTGAATTGTGGCTGTCAACGCTATTCGTGTTTGCATCATGTGTTGCCAAAGCGGCAATAACGCCTTAGTTAATCATTACCTGAAGTTGGGCATTAGTGATAGATGTGGTGTTAGTTGTTTCTGGGGCTATGTTTGACCTGTGGCTTGTTTGGTGCCATTTTCTTAAATCAAAAAAAATATATTGCTGTTAGATTTCGTAAAGATCATATACCATGAACATGACTTATGCATAATAAGTATAGTGTGATACAATCCTCTCAGTGAATATACAACTAAATTGTATCAACAAGATTATAACCAAATTGACTTTTATTCATAAACAAATTCGATTACAGACATGAAATAATACCACTATTCCATATATATTGGAAGACATCATGATTGGTTCAGATACTCAAAAATGATCACAATGATTAGGTTACATGATAAAAGAAATAATTACTACTAAAGCCATACTAGCCCAGGATTGAACCCGTAATACTTAGTAGGCGTGTACAAAAACAATAGCCATTAAACAGAATCTAGGAACTGCTACCGCCTCCTCTAGTGCTTGGCTGTTGTAGGACCTTTGGCGGGTCCTACTGTCTACTCGAACTTGTCATCAGGAGTTGAAGTCTCTTTATCAGCTTTAGTGCCTCTGTGACCTGCTTCTGCCTCCTGTGATCTATCGCCATCATCTCTTTAATCATCGTCTGTCTCTTACGGTCTGCTGACTGTAACTCTCTAATCTGTGACTGCTGAGCTAACACTATGGTATGTAGCGACATAACCTCTGCACGAGCAAGGTCACTCGCGTCCATGGATCGTCCCCAAGCCTCTCGGGACATCCTAGCCTCAGCTTCAATAAGTCTGCAGTTAGTTCATGTGCACGCCTATCCATAAACAACATGTTGAGCCGACTAGCAATAGTTGTCGCCCATTAATGCTCATCGTCTAACCTGTATTTATCTTATTCCTGTCTGCCTATCCCTTGTCTCAAAACGGCTGTCAATGTGTCAACCCAAATCTGGGTCAATATCTAACTGATGCCCCCTGCGGGTTCTCAACTATTATCACGAGTCGGTGATCCCATATCCAACATCTCTCTCCAGATCATGCCTGCTCCTCCCTATCCATGGGTGGCAACAAAACCATAGTCTGCCCTAAGACCTCCAGCCGGTCTAGCAGCAGCAGTAGACGAGCTCTCTCCAACCTTGTATGCAGGACCAAGAGCGATAACTAACCTCTTTGAGGGGCATAATGGTAAACCTCGGGTCTGTCCTCTCTACGGTCAGTAGAGAGTAAATACAAGGGTGGTATCCCTGATGATGGTGCAGGGGTCTGGTGTGGGAGAGTATGATGGGTAGTGGTAATGGTAGTGAATGGGAAGGTTGATTGCGTCTCAGCTCTCAGCCAGATCTAGCAGCCGATAGCCTAAACGAACAAATTGGACTAGCTAGGTGGTGATGGAGATAACACAGGCACTGGTGATGATACTGGTAGTGGTGGTGATACTGGTAGTGATGGAGATGGTATCGGGGGTAGTGGTGGAGAAGGTATCTGGGGAAGTGGTGATGACCATGGGGAGAGCGGTGATGATGGTGGAGTAGATATAGCGAGAAGTCTGGCAACTCTGCATGAACATTACTGGGTGTAGGTATTGGAGCGAGAATAGAATTCCTAGCTGTCACACGATATTGCAGGGTGTGTGGTGGTGTGTTCGCAGGATCCATTTGTCTCGAATGGCTCTGTCCCTCCGCAGATAGGGCCTGGATTAGAGTGGTTAAAGAAACAACCACAGGACGTCGCAGGAGTGGGTGCTCCTCCTCCTCCTTTATCTTCAGCCCGAGGTCTCTCATCTACATGCTCATTCATCTTGATGACTCATCCTCGTTATTCGCCGTTATATCTCCGTCGGCCTGGATAATGACAGGATCCTACTCAGGGTCCTTCGTGTCATCCTCCTCTGGATTCCTCCGCTGGTCGGACTCGGACATTATCTGGGACTGAGCAGGTGGTGGGTGAGGCAGTAGAAGGCTGTAAGATGCTCCTTAGCCAGAAACACCTCATCCTCCAGCAGCATATACTCAGGATATACCGGCTCTAGGACAAAGTCTGGTAGGGGTGGTGACTATGGCTCCTCGGGGCCAGGTATGTAGTCTGGTGATGGCGGGGCATGTAAGGCGATCTGCACATATGGGTCATCTAGCATCTAAGTCAGTCCCTCGTGCTCAGGTCCAACAACTCCTGGTGATCCAATGTTGATAAGTCCTCAAAACGGACTGGATATCTTGTGTGTGGACCCCTGATTCATCTGAAATTGACCATGATTGTATCAAAAAATCCCAAAATGTTTTATTAGTATTTAATATAAGACTCTTTATAGTAATATAATTTATATTCATAACTGTATATCAATCAAGAACTGCATTAGGTCCAACCAAACTATGCAACAACTAGGTTGTCATGAATGTTATGCACGTATGTATGTCCGTGTAAAACCCCTTTTTTTCTAAAATGTGATGTTTGAAAAATGGCTATAGTCCAGCAAAAAATTTGACCTGGTTTTCTTAACCCTTGGGCTCTTGTTTTTTTTCACCCCAATCTGTAACACCCCCAAATTGGGTCGCAGCGGAATAAGGGTCCGAGGCATGTTACTTCATAGATCAATAACACAAGATATATATAGAACGACCAAAAAGTCGTTTAAAACCGATACATTAGATTTAGCAAAGTATTTGTTACAAAGGCCCGAAAAGCATCACTTGTTTATTGTTCAAAAATTACAAAGATTTCTAGCCCATAATCAGATATACAAAATGTGATGCGACAAAATCTTTATGCAGATATCCAAAGTTCAAATTCCACCAATGTATCCTTGCACCTCGTGCTTATTGACCTCCTGAAAAAAAACATTGCTTTAATGTGGGTCAAACATTTAACGTTGTGTGAATTCATAGGTTTGCATAAAAAATGCGTATATTGTAGGACTACAAGATTTCCAAGTGTTCCCTTATGATATTGAACAGATCGCAGACATATATAAATGAAATTATGTTGACCCTTAAGCTCATGACTCGAAGCTCGACATAAAATGAATACCATATAATGGCCTATATTGCCCGTGATGAGTTTCTAACCTGCAAATCCTATTTTGACATGGTATTGTTCGTTTGCCCAGTGAATATATAGCTAATCACCCAACAGGAGTGTCAATCCTAATAGTTTTATTCATAACATTCGTGCTCACAATCCAGTAACTGACAATTCATGATAATGGGCTCAACTAGGATTATCGCTGTACTTAGGCAACACGTAATCATAATGTAAAACTTAACCACTTGTGTCTAATTGTAAAACAATGCATGTTTCTCACCCCAAAAACTTATAAAACAAAATCATGTAAAATGTGGGGCTATGAACTCACCTCAGCAGTGAAGTGATTGAGGGGTGTAATAATCGGATAAGTTGAAATAAAATGTCACGGATGAATCCGATGGAAAACCTAATCAAACATAGGTCGTATAAGTACTATGTACTTCGATAACTAATATCGTATACAATCCTATATAGCTCATCACCATCTATTTGTAATTTAAAAATCGTTGTTATAAAGTGAAAACGTTTATAATTTAAAAATCCTATATAGCTCTTCACCATCTATTTTTATCTTCAAGTGTAAGACTTATAAGCTAGTTACTTATATTATAACAAAGACCAAAAGTCTAAGCCTTGAGAGGGGGGCGTCACATTTGGTGAGAAAATTGGGGATGACTAGTGATGTAAATCACTAGTCATGAAAGATGTCTTGTTAACCCATTCTTGCACAAGACTTATGGTAAAGCTTATGAGTCCTTAAGTTCCTTATTATGGAGGTGATCCCATGAAATCAAGGAAGCAACTTGGAAAGCTAGATTATCTAAGTGAAAAAAAAGAAAGTATACTTGCACATTTAAATGAAAGTGTAAGTAAATATGTAGGTGTAGTCTTGCTATATAAAATGTATACTTGTAAATTGAATAAGTCTTGCTTATTTCTTGTATATGAGGCATCCTATTTAACAACCATGGGTAAAGTTTATAAACTTTTTGATCATTGGAAATAATAATAGGCATTTGTTGAAGCGTAGATTAATAATGTAGTTCCGAGTATGCCTAAACGCACTTTATCGCGAAACGTAACAAAGTTACGTAACCAATACAAATAAATTGAACAAAGTTAATAATTATCCTCAAAATAATTACTTAACACTTGATTGATGTAAACATTTAATTGTTTGATGCCTGTTTACATTGAATGATCATTTTTAGCTTACGTGATTTAACTTAACGATTACGATTAAAAGCAAACGCGTACATTACTAAAAGTACTTGGTGAATTTATTGACGACGTCAATGACCCTAAAATACGGGGTGTTATAGTCTCCCCCCATTAAGTGAGCCTTGTCCTCAAGGCTTAAAATGCGGCACTTGACGATGGTGCGGTCTTTGTGAAGAGGTGTGGATATTTCTTCCTAGATTGATCTTCGCATTCCCATGTGAACTTAGGACCTCTCCTAGAGTTCCATCGAACCTTGACTAGTGGAATGTAGCTTCGCTTTAACCGTTTAACTTCACGATCCATGATTTCTACCGGCTCCTCGACAAATTGAAGCTTGTCATCAAAGTCAAGTCCATCTAACGGAACGGATAATGGTTTATCGGCATGGCACTTTTTCAAGTTGGATACATGAAATGTATTATGAACCTGGCTCAACTCTTCAGGAAGCTCAAGCTTGTATGCAACGGATCTAACCTTTTCCAACACCTTGAATGGTCCAACGTACCTAGGGTTCAACTTCCCCGTTTTCCAAAACGTACGAACCCTTTCCAAGGCGAAACTTTAAGCATAACTTTATCCCTAACTTGAAATTCCATCGGTTTACGCTTTGAATCCGCGTAACTCTTTTGTCGATCGCGTGCAACTTGCATTCTCTGCTTGATTTGAATGATCTTCTCAGTTGTTTCTTGCACTATTTCTGGACCAGTGAGTTGAACTTCTCCAACCTCGGCCCAACAAACGGGTGAACGACACTTTCGATCATAAAGTGCTTCAAATGATGCAGCCTTGATGCTAGCATGATAGCTATTGTTATATGAAAACTCGACTAATGGCAAATGGTTAACCCAACCCTTTCCAAAGTCGATTGCACAAGCACGCAACATATCCTTGAGAGTTTGAATAGTCCTCTTGCTTTGTCCGTCTGTTTGTGGATGGTACATAGTACTCATATCCAGACTAGTACCCAAAGCATTCTGAAGTGACCTCCAGAAATTTGATGCGAACCTAGGGCCACGATCACAAATAATCGAGAGAGGTAATCCATGCCTCGTGACCACCTCCTTTAGGTACATTCTTGTAAGTTTATCCATCGGATCAGTCTCTCTCGTCGGTACAAAGATTGCGAACTTAGTGAGTCGGTCGACAATCACCCAAATGGTGTCGTAACCTTGTGACAACTTTGGAAGCTTCGTAACAAAATCCATAGTGATGTTTTCCCACTTCCATTGAGGTATATCGGGTTATACCAACAATCCTGATGGCCTTTGATGTTCTGCCTTGAACTTGGCACAAGTTAAACATTTGCTAACATAGGTGGCGATGTTTGTCTTCATATTAGGCCACCAATATAGCTTTTTCATGTCTTGGTACATCTTTTCAGAACCTGGATAGATAGAATACTTTGACTTATGGGACTCGTGCATGATCACAGTCCTCAAATCACTATAGCATGGCAACTAACTCCTGCCGTTTAGACATAGAGTTCCATCCGCGCGGGGTTCCAACTTTTCTGTTCTAAGCTTCTCCGAATCTTTAGAATTTTCAACCAACATACCTCCAACATCTTCGTTCTTGATGTTCTCTAGTTTTCGTGCTTCAGTTTGAGCATCCAAAATTTGTTTAGGAAGATTCAAACCTATAGTCATGACTAAGGCTCAAACCCTTAA
>BQNB010134517.1:10000-18301 GCA_026074375.1 Tanacetum coccineum | reverse complement strand
TATCAAGGGTAACTTGGTATCTTTCTTAATTACTCTCGGGATTATAATATTTTATATTATATTTTACGTGTGTAAACTGCACAATCAATGCACAACCCTTCCCAACCATTCGAGTTTCTCTCAACAGAAACTTGTCTCATATGTCACGAAGTTACACACGACTTCTATTGACTTTCTCACTCCGAGTTAGTTGATATTGAATAGGTGGCAGTCTGCTTTAGCCTCCCAGTACTAAAACAAAAACGCACTAATCGAGTCTAGAGCCAAGAGATCATCAAATAAATCTCATTAGGACACATTCCATGACAAACACTTGTTGAACATCATTAAGTTCACAAGCTGTTAACAAGAGTCCTACGCATTATCCTTGTGATTCTGCCAGAACATTCAGAGTGATACTCTTTAGTATTCACAATGACGAATGGAAATCCTTCCAGTGTCATCATCAAACAGCACTGCGGTAGGTGACTTGCGAGATTCTATATGAATCAAGCTTGTGTCAACTGGATATCAATAAAGGTCCAGTAAATGAATTGACGACATAATCAGAAAGATAGTAACTATCTGATTCACTCTTACCGTGTTGTCTGCTTTGAGACGTTCCGGTAATGAGAACTAGCAAGCATGGCAAATCTAGTACATCTGTGTTAGAAGACCCTACGCTTTGAGCTGGAAACCCTGTCAAGGAGATTCTCTGAATCTACCTGATCACAGGTACAGTATTTATACTGTAAAACGGTCCTACGGAACCGGAGGTTAATCTAACCAAATCCGGACGAATGACAAAGCCATATTCGTCCACCCGCTTTATTGCTAACTGTTTTATTTCAGGATACATAAAGATGGAGATGGTGATGCCTCATTCCAGCTGAAGTCGGATTCATTACCACATGCTCATGCTCAAACTACGAAGACATTCTATAAGCATCAAGATTCAAGAATCATGAAAGCTCAAGAAATTAAATGACAAAGACTTCCGCACAAACTCTGATATACAAGATCTTCCTTCAAAGATATCAAGTCTATCAAGGGAGATTGTAAACAAGCTTTCAAGATGATGCATAGAATGAGCATGTTGGTCAAGACACAAGATCGCAAGGTGGCAAAGACGATCAAGACGAAAGGATAAAGATTTAAAGATCTCGGACGGAAAAGACAAAGTCTAAAGACAATGACAAAGGCTTAAGATCAAAGATCACAAAGCATGAAGGAACAAGCCTACAACGTAAACAGAGACAAAGATCACATGAGCTCAACAACAAAAGCAATCTCATTGATCTCACGAAGGAGTGTCACAATGAACTCACTTCGGGGGAGATTGTTAGCCTCAAAATATTGAGTCGAACAATGGAAGTTCGTTCATAATTATATTAGGTCTCGGTCACTAAATTAATATATGTTGTAATAGGCTAGATGGGTAAACGGGCTCTTATTTGTAATCTAATCGGTCACGAGTATCGGGCGAAAGCCCAGGTAAACCCGAGCCCGGCCCGTAGAATACCAAAAGGCATGAAAGCCTCTTGGTGTAAACTATAAATACCCCTCTCAAAGGAATGAGAGGGTGTTGGTTCATTTGTAAACTTTGTTCTTGCAAGTAATTCAACCACTTTCTCTCACTACTTTCTCTCTCTACAAACTTTCTCTCTCTAGATTCTCTCTCTACATTCTTCCTAATTTTCTTTCGTATCTATGACAATAGTCTGCGAAGTGAATAAAGGGTTACCGACCTTGGCCCAGAGCATGGGGGAATCACTTGTTGTCTTCATACTTCCCCTCTTAATTGTGGTTCAAAACAAGCATCAAATTCGTGTCCAAAAGAGTCAATAGAAAAAAATCAAACCCAGAATTTTGTGCTTAGATGTGTAAATGTTCATGTTATTACGCAAGATCTAGGCATAAGGTAGCTAATTGTGCAGAGAAACAAGCTAAAAGTCAAAAAGGGTGATTTTTAGGCGATTTTTTGAAGAAAAAGTCGTATATTTCGGCTATGCGTTCATGACTTTCTGCAAACGTCTCTTGTTGTGCGTTTGACTCCTTCTCATTGCGTTGTTGGACTCATTGCGTTTTGACTCATAGCGTTTTGCACATTGCGTTGCGTTTTTGCAACCTCATTGCGTTTGACATTACGGTTTGGCGTCTTTCTGGTTCACTGCGTTTTTGCATTACAGTTACTGCTTTTGAAGACATCACTGGCCGTTTTGACAAAACGTTACTCTGCCCAATTTTTTTATTCATTGCGTTTTGATCAAGATAGTTGCGTTTTGATTAGAGGTTTCATTGCGTTTTGACTAAAGTCATTGCGTTTTGTCCAGTGAAAACCCATGTTTTGAAACCCAAATTTCCCGAAAAAATTTTCGACCTTACCGCGAAGGTCGATCCGCGCATCAGGTGGTATTTGACCGAATTTGGGAATATTATAATCAAAACAAGAACAACAAACAAACACCAAAATCAAGAATCAAGACTCATAAAACACAATCAACCATAACAACACACCACACAAACAACAACACTTAATCCCAAAACGATCCTGAAAAGATTCACTTAAATGACAAAATGGCTAGAGATTCGGATTACGATGACATGTGATCACGGAGTTGATTTGGTATCCCTTATTTGGCGATAAAGTCTTGGATTTCACAGAGGCGTCTACTTATTTCATCATCGAGACTTTCTTCTATTTTCTATCGATTGATGACTTGCTTGAACGTATACAATTATGATTAAGACTTGGATTATCTAGTTTCCAGCGGTCAAGGGGTGGTTGGATGAAGACCTGGACAACTATCACTTAAAGGAGTTACGTTGTAGTACTCAGTGTCACACGCAGATGTCGATGTGGATAATTTCAAGAGGTGTTGTACTTCTTATACTTTTGATGGAGTATAAGGTACTTAGAGATTTTCTTCTGCACCGTTCTTCAATCAACAATAGTGCAAGATTAAGTAACAAATTTTGGGGATTTTACTTCAGTTTCAAGTTTGGTATATCGGGTTTACTTCACCATGTGGTCATGATAATAGCCGACAGAATACGAGGTTGGTAAGTTAAACAGAGAGTTTAAAGGTTGAGATGTAATCAGCACTTCTCACGGGTATTTTTGTGCTATTCCAAGACAAAGATACTTCACAGTCTAAGCAAAATCTTCAAAGTTCTTCGATGACATTCATTCACAAGAT
This sequence comes from Tanacetum coccineum, assembly GCA_026074375.1. Classification (NCBI taxonomy): domain Eukaryota; kingdom Viridiplantae; phylum Streptophyta; class Magnoliopsida; order Asterales; family Asteraceae; genus Tanacetum; species Tanacetum coccineum. The sequence goes on along the minus strand of BQNB010134517.1, from coordinate 15,122 downwards.
TTGTGCTTATGACAAGAACTTCTCGAGTATATGGACGTACACGACAATGATGCTTCCGAGAGTTCGCAACCATCATGGGGGAAAATGTGTACATCCGGGACTTAATTGACTTTGATGTTACCATGTCAACTTCCAAGGGGGAAGTTTGTTAGCCCTAAAAATGTTTAGTATGGTTTGTGAAGTATTCTACAAACGTAAGAAGAATAGTTGCTGATTTCTCGCATGCACCCCCGAACGAATATTCACCAAACCCTAATGACAAGAAGCAGTGGTATAGTATGGTATTGTTGGTGTGGTTTGACTTCTACAAAATTCCGCTGTGCACTTTGATGACAAGTAGAAGATGTTTCCAGCTCCTCAATGTTGTCTAGAATCAGCTAGATATGGATGTTGGTTTGGGGGGAAGCTAATTCAGATACTTCTACAAAAAAAGTCTATGAAGAAAGCTTTTTCAAACCATGCTGCATTAATTGGCGGGGGAATTTAATCAACTCAATAGCATACTACAATGGTTTATGTACAAGTAAAGACACTGAAGATCCAAGCTGGAGTACAAGTTTCAAGACCTGGTGAACTCAGAAGACATCTTCAGCTTTGGGAGCGCTTGGAAACACTTTATATTGTGTTGTATTTGTCACCTGACGAACCATGTAAAGTCATCTCGTATGTCCCATATATTGGGGGAAGATGTTAGACCCAAAAACTATGGTGACTAATCCGGAATTACATTTATCATTTAAGTCGGCGTCGGTTGTTTTACAGCTAGATCGATATCGAGACTATAAATACTCCTCCAATACTTCCATGGAGGTGGTAGGAGTTCACATTGTAAAGGTAGGTGTGTGTGGTTCCTTTTTTCTCTATAAACCACACACATACACAAACCTCCTTCTTCATGAGATCTTGAGACCAAAATATTTGCTCAGGGGTCAATTGCTTCTGTGGTGTGAAGGTCGCTAAATAATTCTCTTTCGAGTAATCAGGTGGTGCAATCTTAACCTTATGAGTCACACACTCAGGGTCTTTCATTTTGTCATTCATTTTCCTCCTAGTGATTTCAGCTATCTCTAGGGTATCCTCTGTGTTGTGCACTAAAGTCAGGACATGATTGTTTTTGATAATTTCATAACCATTATATAGAGCAGGCTGAACTTGCTTTGCACGGGTGAGGCATAAAGGGTTCTTGTAGCCAATAGCTATCTTATTCTGTTCATTATAATAGGGCTTTGGTTTACACAACATGTGAACTGTTTGAAGAGACTGGTCTTGTTTGTATAATTTATCCTCGACCTTTTCTTTTAAAGCTTTCATGTCCAAAAATTCTTCAAGGTATTTGTTTTCTTTCTGTTTAAAATCCTTTTTCAAAGACGTAACTTCTTCTACCATTGACTTGTTATGGTTGATGGTAGAAGCAAGTTGCATTTTTACAGAATGAAGTTCCTTTTTCAAATTTTCTTCCTTAATATTACGGTCAGTGATAACTATTCTTAATTGTTCATCAATCTTTTGTTCTCTTTTTGTTAATTCAAACCTGGCCCATCTTTTATACAGTTCAACTTATTCCTTATATGTTGCAAGTTCAGCAGTTAATGAATTATCAACTACTGTGTTCTGAGTTGTGTCAGAGATAGATTGGGCATGCGGTTCATGCATATCATTAAATATCATCATGTATGCATCATTTGGAATAGAAGATACATTACTTTGTACAACTGGCACTGCGTTGTCCTTTACATACTGATCATACGGAATCATATTACTATCACTCGTATAATTAGCATGTGAATCAACAACGTAGGTTGGTTGTACATCGTCATGCATCTCGTGTTCTTCATGATGTTCACAAACAGCATCCTGATAGTGATCATGGTCATGTACCTCAGATAGAATGTTCGAATCATAAGACGGACTAGTTTCATTATAAACAGGATCTGCGAATGATAGATTAGCCATGAACATATTCTGTGCAGTGGGAGCCTCATCAACATCAGAATCAAAAGCATCACAGTCATCAGCTTGAAACACATTATCCACATTGAGTGCTAAGTCCTGAACAGGTTTCTCATCCACATCTTCATCAATGGCATTGTCTTGTCCACCTGCAATAAACAATAACTGCTCTTCATCCAATGCCACCTCGTTCTCCTAAGCTTGCATCAACAACATCTTGTCTTTGAAGTATTCGGAGTTCTATAGACGCTTGGGTTGAGTGCAGTTCTTTGCTATGTGGCCTATACCGTTGCAGTTGTAGCACTTAACCTGCCTTGCTTGACCTGGATTAGTATTCCTAACTCTATTCTGAGTTCCCCCATAACCAGCTGCACCTGCACCCCGTGCATTGTTCCCTTGTCCTCTATCCTGTCGACCTTGAACATTCTGAACAACAACCCTGCCGTCTTAAACTATGGCTTGATTCATTGGGTTAGATGAAGTTCTAAGTGGATTTTTTGTTTGAGGAAGGTACGTTTTGTATGATTGGGTGAGTAGGGAAAGTGTGTTGGTTAAATTCTCAATTAAGTTATCCGATGGAGAGAGTCCTAAATCAAGTTGAGTATTGTGAGTAAAGTGAGGTGGAACATAAGTGGATGGTAGATTTGTATATGATTGTGAATTATACTGCTGATGTGAAACATTGGACATCAAGGCGAGAGGATCAACATTGGGCTGAGTGAATCGTTCCAACATCATTTTGTTTTCATTGGCATGTGCCTCATGCTATTTTAGATACGCATACAGTTGATCATAGTTGGAGTCCCTCAAACCTCTATTCAGTTTCACTACTGTTACAAATCTACCCTATTCTGGCAACATGTTATTAACAAACGTAGAATTCAATTGCATTCTGAACATGGTCATCTTGATGTTACGCATGTCGTTGATGAGTTTGGCAAATTGGACATAGTAATCATGAATAGTCTCTCCTTTATGCTGACGAAAGTGTTCAAAGTCATCATACAGTTGTGATTCACGGTCTTCTTTTGTTAGTTCTGAACCTTCCAGGAGCATCTTTACATTGTCTCATATGTCCTTTGCATCAGTGTAATGATTGATAAGTGAGTTGATATCTTTTGGCAACCCTTGCAGTAAGATGTTTGTTACCCGAATGTCAGCATTGTACCTTTCCTTGTCTTCAGGTGACAGGTCAGAATAGACTCGAGGTCGTTCTGTACCTAGATTTAAGGCACCTTCATTCCCTTCTGCAAGAGTTTCCCGAAATGTTCCCATCTGAAAATGTCCTTCATCAATTGACTTCAAGATGTTTACCTCATTCTCTTTACCCCGACAATACAGTCGAATTCGTTGTTGCCATGATGCAAAGTCAGTCCTATCAAGCATAGGTGGTCGGGTATCAGAACCGGCACATTGGATGTCTTCCGAAAGATTAGCCATCTTAATTGATTGTGAAATGATTAAGTTGATCGAACAATGATTAGTGATTGTATGTTAAAAGTGGTGATTGATTGTTTGAAATGGTGAATTGTTGTACAGGTTTGTTAGGTAAATCCACAACTCGCTGCAATGTAACTCGCTGGAAGAGACTTGATAACTCGCTGGCAAGAAACAAATTGGACAGAGTTCCTGTTCACAAGTCGCTAGAAAAAGTCTTCAAATAACCTGTAACTCGCTAGTAGTAACTCGCTGGAAGAGAGTGGATAACTCGCTGGCAAGAAACAAATTGGACAGAGTTCCTGTTCGCAAGTCGCTAGAAAATTGTCTTCAATTAACCTGTAACTCGCTAGATCCAAGTCGCTACCTGTAACTCGCTAGATCCAACTCGCTACCTGCAAAGAAAGGTTAACTCGCTGCCTAACTCGCTACCTGCACAAGACGACAACTCGCTGACACAGTACTTTCTGACACACAGTGTACTATGCTGACAACTCGCCAGTACAGTAACCTAACTCGCTAAGAAGATCTTCGAACAGTAACCTAACTCGCTAGAATGAAAATTTTGGTTTTTCACCTAAAAACACCTAAAAATCACCCTTTTGAACGTTTTTGCCTGGTTTCTTTTGCACAACTTGGTACTAGAAGGCTATAGCAACTATAAAAACATAAACTTTAACATCACAAACGTCAAGATCAAAGAAAACCAAGAACAAGACTATAAACCTTCAAAAACCAAACTTTTGATCAAAAATAACCAAGAAAACGCACACACAATCTAGCTAATCATCCCATGTGCTCTGATACCAATTGTAGGATATTGGAAATCATAACACAATCGAATGACTAGTGGATTAGCCAAGTTCTAGAGAGAGAAAGTGAGAGAGAACTTTCTAGTGAGAGAAAATGAACTTGTATTATGTAAATGACTAACCCACCTCTTCCATGGCATGGAAGAGGCTTATATAGTAACAATAAAACCGGCCATAAGGCCTTAGTAGTGGGCTTACATGTTGGGTTTAATACCCGGCCCATTACCGAATGTTATACATTAACTACTTAACTACGAGCAACAATAAACAGTAAAATACACGGGGTGGCCGAGTCTTTTTATAATATCTAACAATCTCCTCCTAAGGGAGGTCACCCTTTTTTTTTTTTTTTTTTTTTTTTGTTTTTTTATTTTTTTTTTTTTTTTTTTTTTTTTTTTTTTTTTTTTTTTTTGCTTTTTTTTTTTTTTTTTTTTTTTTTTTTTTTTTTTTTTTTTTTTTTTTTTTTTGGTTTTTTTTTTTTTTTTTTTTTTATTTTTTTTTTTTTTTTTTTTTTTTTTTTTTTTTTTTTTTGTTTTTTTTTTTGTTTTTTTTTTTTGTTTTTTTTTCGCTGACACAGTACTTTCTGACACACAGTGTACTATGCTGACAACTCGCCAATACAGTACCGTAACTTGCTACGAAGATCTTCAAACAGTGACTTAACTCGCTGGAATGAAATTTTTTGGTTTTTCACCTAAAAACACCCTTTTGAGCGTTTGTGCCTGGTTTCTTTTGCACAACTTGGTACTAGAAGGCTATAGCAACTATAAAAACATAAAATTTAACATCACAAACATCAAGATCAAAGAAAAACAAGAACAAGACTATATACCTTCAAAAACCAAACTTTTGATCTAAACTAACCAAGAAAATGCACACAAAATCTAGCTAATCATCCCATGTGCTCTGATACCAATTGTAGG
>BQNB010134517.1:0-5000 GCA_026074375.1 Tanacetum coccineum | reverse complement strand
ATAGACCCAATCCGATGAGGCTCAAATCCGACCCGATAACCCGATTGACAACCCTAGTTGTATGATGATGCAGAAGATTAGATGGTTGTAACAATATTTAGTGATTTGTGGATGTTTGGCACATACTGGTTCTAGATATAAAACTATGATGTGCGGAGTTAAGTGGTTGTTAAAGTATTAAGTTTAGTAGTTTTTTCATTATGATGCAGTAGATAAAAATCTGTGATGCAATTGTCAAACAAATCCAGAACATTGAGAGATAACGAAGATGCTATTTAATGACATTTTACCTTTTTATCTACCATTTTGTTAGTGTTTGTCAACTTTATTTTATTTTCTTCTGTTAATTAGGAAAGATGCCCAACAATAATATGCAGCGAAGACGGTTAGTGGTTCCTAGACGATAAACTTTGGGGGAGTTCAGGTGCAATGATAGATTCAAAAACTGATAGATTCTAGAAGACTTGCAATGTTTCTTGAAGTTTCAAGTTTCGAGACTATTCAACATGATCCAAACTGCTTAAACCAAGAACCTGCCAGGTGGGTATTCATATAACCAGGGCTTAGCTGATCAGCAAAGCCAAAGGAAAATGGCCTAACACCATATTACACCTTAGGTTACACTTTACCTACATACCTTTTGGCACCATCCGTAAAACAGAATGGGCTAGTACACTTCACCCACATACCTAACTGCACCATCCGTAAAACACAATGGGCCGGTACACCAGTAGTTGCTCGTAAGTCAAGTCTTTTTACTAACATAAGCTCAACTTTCACATTCCCACAACGGTCAGTTGCTAATGGACAGAAGCAGCAGCAGCCTGCAACACTTAACTCGGGTGTATTTCCTGACGCCCTAGCAGTCCTAGTCAGGGCCACAAAGCTGCGTAAATACGTGGACACATGATAGTTCGCAGGGACTATATGAACCTCTCCTAGTCACTAGTTGGGTACTGCAAGTAAGTTGGTTATGGATGGTGGTATGGTTGGCTTGCATGTCAAATTTGCGTTATTAGATTTTGCTCAGGAATTGTAACGGTATTTTTTTGTATATAAACAGTTTGTGAGGTTCACCCGTTGGTTATTTTGTAAATTTGCAGAAGTTATTAGCAGCTACTGTACAACTTATGGTTCATAAGCTGTTCAAAAACTCAAAATTTTAGTTAATAATGAATGTGGGATGACTTTTTACAAACTCCCCTGCAAATTTTCTCATTGTAATTCTTGTATCAATGCCAGACACGTTAATTTTCTCACGGAATGAATCAATAGTCAAATGATCTGATCTTTTATTTTTTTATATACAGACCAAAGTTCAGGAGCATATACCTCGGTCTCAGTCTGTCCCTATCCTCAATGAAAAGATACGTCTCAAGAGCACGGACTCATTTTTCCGAGTGATTCCCGCAAATTCACGAGTCAAAGATTTTGATGCCATCACACCAACCCCTATTCCTAGCGATGACGAAGGTAAGTTTGCTAAAGTTTTGTCATAAAAACTAAAGGGGTGTTTGGATATGTGTATTGAAACTTCTGATTCACAAAAAAAGCCCATATATAGTTAAAGTTCATATATAATATGATTAGTAATGATGATAATTTCAGAAAGCTTAAGCACATCCAAACACTATCTTTTACCCGCTATTTTATCCGATTAATCATATTCAAAATACCAATCTAACCACCCGCCTTAATAGTATAAGAAAGTTGCTTCAAACCTTGTTTATATATTTGATGATAAAATGATAAGCCGTTTTATTGCAATGAAGATGATGTTGACGACATAGCTGAAGAAGAGGCAGTTTTTAGTAGATTATAGTTAACAATTCAGTGCATCACAATTTCATTTCTGGTGCATCACTTTTGTTTTCTTTTAGTGCAATAAGTGTCATATCCAGTGAATCACATTGTCTGCATATAATCTTACAATACATAAGTTAGACTAATGCTTGGTGTCAAGGAGACATATAATCTTACAATACATAATACATGTGTTAGTAAAACTAAAGGATCTGGTTGTTATTCAAGGATGAAGCCAAGAGCCAAAGTATTTGCCGAAGAACTTTCCAAGAGGATGTGCGGTGTATGTGGAGAGAAGTGAGACAATAACTCCAGCACCTATAAACAGACATTGCCAGCATCCAAGAAATCCAAGAAACAAGATCCGCTAAAAAGATATGGTTTGAGGGAATCTACCCGCAAATGATCTTTCAATTAATATTTTTTTCTATATTTTTTCCATTTTTTAACAAATAAGTTTGGCGTTGAGTTATTCTGTACATAAACATATTTCTTACAAAAAAATTGACTCAATTGTAAGAAAAAAGGTATAACATACAGATCATCATGATCATCTTAATTTTAATAAATATCTTTCATTATCTTGTGTTCACATTTTGTTTAGTGCATTATAGTTTATTTCTAGTGCATCTTTATTAAATTATTGTGCATCAGAGTGTTATTCTTAATGTATCACTATGTTGGTTTATATATCCAATGTATCATAGTTATAATGTTACTGCATCACAAATCAAAATCTAGTGCATCACAATGTTATTTGAGTGCATCAAAGGGCTTGTCTTACTGCATCATAGATATTTGTTAGTTTATCAAAATTAAGGCATCAAACTGTTAATCTTTTTTATTCAATTGTTGTAGTTCAAAAAATTCTTAATAGTTAAGTGAATATATACGATGGTCTGCACTAAAATTTTACACTGTGATGCACTTGATATGTACATTATGATGCACCAGTTGAATATATTATGATGCACCAGTTGTATATATTATGATGCACCAGTTGTATATATTATGATGCACCAGTTTTATACATTGTGATACATTAGTATTTTCAGTAAAATATAACTGTAATACAGTAGAATATAAATATAATGAAGTAGAATATAAGACTATAATGCAATAGAATATAAGATAACAGTGATGTAAATAATACCTGAACTGTTTTTGAGTTAAACGGTTTATATGTTGGTACTTAGCATTTCTTGATGATCTTGATTCTTGCCACAATAGGGTGCACATTTGCTTTATTTTAATAAGCATAAACCTAAAATAACAAGTTTTAAATTCGACACAGAACCAAGAGCATACTAAAAAATGTCACTCGAAATACCAATCTTTTATAACAAATTATACATTCGACAATCTGACGGCAACTGCAGTAAGCTATTCTGCAATTAGATAGTAAACTATTTCGGGAATCTTTCACGATCTACATATTAAAATTAAACTGATGCTTAATACATAAAGCTGCAAATCCTTGTCTCATATCTCAAACCCAAGAAGCCTGGAGTTTCTGGTTTGACCAGATCAGACCATAGACAAGCGGTTCTAGTAAGTCCTTGAAATAGGGAGAAAATTGGTGGTGGTTATAAGGTTTCTTGCATTTTCTTTTCTTCCTAAAGTTGAATTGATGCTACTTTCATGGGAATTTTGTTGACTTTGACTTTCTGGTCGTGAAGCCGTTTGACCATTTTTGGAGTTGTGTTCCATCTGCTGCTAATCATCTAACTTCAGATTCAACTTGAATGGTCTTTCAAAGTTTCGAGCAGTTTCCAGATGAATTGCCAAATTGTTCAACTTCTGATCCTGTATATTAAGCATGTTATGACATTAAAAGTAAACCGCAAGAGTTTGAAATTGTTATTACTTTAATCAACCACAAATGGTGTTTAAATATATTTTTTCGAACTAAAGATTGCTTGTTAGTTTAAGTCATTTTTCAGTAGGCGGTTTTCTTATAAATAGCAACTACTATAGACCTTGGACTGATACGTCGCATACAAATTCCTACTACATTAATTTATAAAACCAACTGCATCGATAGCACATAAATACATACACACCACTTTTCAACAAGTAAAACGCCTTACGCGTTACCTAGTTAAACCTTAGACGACACAAATGAACACCTACTGCATCACTGCTTTACGACAACTGCATCATGCACAAAAATATACACGCACCTAATTTTTGATGATCAAAACACCCTACGTGTTACCCAGCTGAACCTTATATGAAACAAATGATCACCTACTGCATTACTATTTTACATCAAATTTATCATGCATACAAAGACACGCAAAACCCCTTTTCGAAAAGCAAAACACCCTACGCATTACCTAGTTGAACTATATGACACACATGAACACCTAATGCATCACTTATTTACAACAACTGCATCAAACACAATTTCGAACTAAATACAACCTATAGGTAGCCTATTTCAGCCTTATACATAACAATTAAGCCGCTAGTACATCATAGCTCACAAAAAGGTGTATCACTTTTTGACAACTAAAATGCTCTGCGCCTAATCTAACATAGACTCATACGCCACAAACTATTCACTAATGCATCACCTTATTACACCAATTGCATTAATAGGACACAAACACACACATACACTCTTAGGCAACTAAAATGCTTTGCGCATAAACTAACCTAGACTCATACGCCACATAGAAGTTCCTACTATATCACTTCATTAATAGCACACAAACATGCACCGACATATACTTTTCGACAACTAAAATGCTTTATACGTAACCTAACCTAAACTCATACGCCACACACAAGTCCCTACTGCATCACTTTATTACAACAACTGCATCAATTTCACATAAACTCTCACACACATACACTTTTTGAAAGCTAAAACTCTATGCGGTTAAACTAACATAAACTGATACACCACAAACTATTCACTACTGCATTACTTCATTACATCGATTGCATTAATAGGACACAAACACAACACACACATACACTTTTCGACAACTAAAACGCTATGCACATAACTTAACCTAAAGTCATATGCCACACACAAGTCCCAATGTATCAATTCATTACACCAAATGCATCAATCAGACAAACATACACACATACACTTTCTGAAAAATAAAACGCGCTGCGTGTAACCTAACCAAAAATGTTATGCGTGTTACCTAACCTATACTCACTTGAGATATATAACCTAC
>BQNB010134516.1:0-18301 GCA_026074375.1 Tanacetum coccineum | reverse complement strand
TCTCCTGAAGGAGCAATGTTCTCTAAATTGAAACTGTACATATTATTCTGTCTGGGGATTTTAAGCGTTATCTGATTTTCTTCAGGTAACTTAAATTCAGGAGACAAAACAAGGCATTCAGTGTCAGTGAAAAGAACCTTGTTCTTCTTGTCACACATCTGTGAGACAGAAAAGAGATTGAAATGCTGTAGTTCTTTCACAAAGCACACATCTTCAAAATCTAACCTTCTTGTTTTTATTTTACCTTTGCCAGTTATGTAACCTTTACAACCTCCAAAAACAACAGGGCCACCATTAAAGTCTTGATATTCAGCAAGATAGGCCTTGTTTCCAGTCATGTGCCTTGAACATCCACTATCAACAATTCCTTTATTCTTTAAAGCTCTCTGTGGATTATCCTGCACAACGAATAAAAGAGATTAGATTCTCTTAGGGACCCAAGCCTGTTTGGGCTTGAGTCTGCCTAGTGGATCTTTGAAAGTAGCATAATTTCTTGGTCTAGATCCACCATTGTATTTAGAGACTTTGTTCCAGATGTGACCTTTTGATCTCCAATTACAACCTGCTGAGGGCTTAACAGCAGTTTCCCTTTTTCCCCCAACAGCACTAACTGCATTTAGCCCAGCAGTATTAACTTTTTGATTTGAAAACTTTGATCTAAGTGATGTTGTCCTATTTAATGACTTTGAAAAAGTTGATCCCATAGGCTTAACAGTATTAACTTTCCTAGTATTAGATAGTACTGTCTGTCTGTTGAAATTATGCCTAGCAGTACTAACATTTTTAGTACCGCTAACATTAGCAGTATTAAATGGAATTTTGCCATCTCTAATTAGTACTGCTATAGGAACAAATTGGTTTTGTTTATTCACTTTTTGCACATTATTCCAAATTGGCCTTATTTCACTTTGTCTAGACTTTTTACTCAACCTATTGTTCAACTCAGCTTGTTTAGCCATTTGTTTTTCATGGAAATTACAATCTCTAATCAGATGACTAAGACTTCCACATAATCATGTTCTATTGTTTTTCATGTGTGTACTGATTCTTAACAGTTTCCCTAGGAGTTTTTACTTGCTTATTGGTATTAGCAAAACTAGGTTGATCATGTTCTATTGTTGGTATAGACACACAATCATCATCAGAATCTGACTCATACTCCTCAATGATAGGAGCATCAGACCAGACTTTTGGTTGACTTACTACATTAGGTTCAATTACAACTGGTTCAGACACTAGTTCAGGTGTTTCTATACTAATGTCAGATTCACAGGTATCAAATTCTGTGGTTTGGGTTTCAGATTCACTAGGTGGAGACTGTTTTGGACCATATGTAAATTGTGAATAATCTATTTCAATGTCAGGTCTAGATGGCATGTAATTCCCTGTCATAGGTGGGGGTACAGCTTTCATTCCTCCTGCTGTAACAAACCTATCATACAAAGGTTGTTTTTCAAACTCACTTTCCTTACTCTTAAATACACTTTGCAAAACCTCATTTTCATAACTCAAAATACCATCATATCTGTGATCCCCATAACCAAGCCCAAATTTATCATAAGCACTCATCTGATTCTTTTGTAAAAGACTAAGATTTTTAGAAGAGTTGTGCCATTTTTCTACTATAAGCTTTTTAAGTGGGGAGTCTTTCTTTTATTCTTTTGAGCTTCTGTCTGCCTAAACGTTTTCTTATGGTATGTTAGAACATGCTGTTTTATCATCTAAGTCTATTTTCATAAACTTTATCTTTTGCTCATACCAAAGTTGCCCTTGTTGATGAGCAACTAACTGTGCTTCAACTTTCTTTAGACCTTGAGTATATGCCTGAATTTCTATGCTTGCATCACTAAGTTGTTTTCTCTGTTCATCATACAGTTTTTTAAGTTTAGCATAAGACTCTTTACACTCATTTGTACAAGAATTTACCTCTGTGTTTGACTTGAGCTGTTTGCAAGCAATCAAAAGGCATATTCTTCCTCATCTTCTTACAGTGAGTGGTCCAATCTACACCTTCTCCATCAATAGTCACCAATGCTTTGGAGTCCTCCTGTTTACCAATTCTTCTCCTATCTTTATTTCCAGAGTTCCAAGAATCTCTTCTCTTGCCATCTTGAGTTCCTTTATTTCTGCATTCCCTAGCAAAATGCCCGGTCTTGTGGAAATTAAGTACTCAACCTTGGTTTTATCAAAACCAACTGGTTCCTTGGCATCAAATTGTAGCTCTCTTCCTGTCTTTTTGTAGAACTTTTTCATTCTCATTGATATCATGGCCACCTGCCATTTCAAGTCTATTTCTTCTAAATCAAATTCATCAATTTGTTCTAAATCAAATTCATCAATTTGTTCTAAATCCTCATGATATAATTGAGGGCAACTGGATTGATTTGCAATTAAGGAATATGATGAGGTTTGTTCATATGATGAATTTAGATCAGAAGAATTTGAAACACCATAAGCGGTACTAACATTATTAGTACTGCTAGTGTTCTCAGACACGAATGCTACATTTTGTGTGCTAAAAGATGATGCAGTAGAGCCTTTAATATCAGATATAAAACTCTAAGGTTGTTATATAGATCATCAATGCTGAGACTGTCCACTCCTGGCTTGGTCCTCATGACTAAAGAGACTTGAGACCAGGCAGAAGGTAGAGATCTAAGGAATTTTTGATTTGCATCTTCAGTTGACACACCTGCCCTATGAATCTCTAATTGACTCAGTAGACTTTGAAATCTATCATAACCTTTATGTAGTCCTTCTGAGTTTGATACAGAGAAGCCTTCAAATTGTTGCTTTAGGATGTACTTCTGCATCTTCTTTGACTCATCATTCCCACCAAATCTAGATTTGATGGCTTCCCACATTTCTTTTGCATCAGTCATCTTATGAAACTTAGCAAGATGGTCTTCTGGTAAAGACATAAGCAAAGTGGTCCTTGCTTTTCTTTCTCTTTCCCTGGCTAAGATTTCTTTAGCAGTCCTAGGAGGTAGCACCTTGATTTGTCCTTGTGTATCTGTGGTGCTAGATACAGGACCATTTCCATTCTGTATAACCTCCCAGATAGGATAGTCTGTATGGGCCAAATAATGTTCCATCTTCATCGCCCATATATCATATTCTCCTTTCTTGAGAATAGGGAGTTTTATGGTTGAAACAGTATGAGGAGTTTGTTGTTGTGTAGGTGTTTGTGATGATGGAGGTGGTGGTGGTGGTGGTGGAATGTCATCTTGTGATCCAAATCCAAACATTGAATTTGCTTTGTTTAAGGTAAAGGTTTATAACTGCTTTGTTTTGGTTTTGTTCTTCTTACTCAGAGTTTCTCACAGGCTCTGATACCACTTATGAGTCCCAAACTGAACAGATCTTTGTAGCCTGCTAAGGGTGATAGCCAACTTGTATAAATACAGATTGACTATAAAGAAACACTGACTATGAATACGTATTGTATATGCGGAATCTACATAATAGTATTAAGAAGAACAATGAACAATAACTAATAATGATTTCTATTAATCTGTTAAAGTGATTACAGATTACTAACTATGAGATTTGTGTTTTTGTATTGTGCGTATATCTTCTAATGCCGTAGGGTTCCTTTTATAGACCAAGGATAAACCCTAACAGGCTTACAAAACGCATAAAAGATAATGCATATCTTTTCCAAATTTATCTCATACAATCTCTTAAACGGTACTAACTAATTTCTACTAACGATACTAACTAACTGATCAGTACTAACACTTTGTACTGTCAGTACTAACTATAACTATCAGTACTAAGTATCTGAGCAGTACTTAACACTTTGTACTGTCAGTACTAACTATGACTATCAGTACTAAGTATGTATACCTAACGGTACTAAGTTAGGAAAACATAATTCCTAACAAATTATATACGTATTAATATCAAAGTATAGATTTTCCAAAATTACCCTTGAGGACAAAGGTAATTAGTAAATCAAACAAAATATCATACGTTTACCGGTAAGTGTTTACCGGGTCGTTTATACCCCAAGAATTATGAATTGAGACTCCATTTTTATTTGGATAATGATTTGAATAGTTTCAAAGATTTGAATAGTTTCAAAGATTTGAAGTTGATTATCTATTTCTACAAATTAAAACAAATAAAACATATAAGGGAAATAAAACAATTAAGCAATTAAACTCAAATACGTTAACAGAAAATAAAGAAAACGCGATAAACAAGCAAGTATACTAAACTTAAGACCTACGAAAGCAAATTTAATTCCTAATCTTAAAATATGATAAAAGAAAATTTTATAAAAAAGAATTCAATGCTTCATTGTAAACAACAAGGTGCATTGATAAACCATATAGTTTTTAGCAAACTATCAGCTATCAACAGATTTGATTAGTCTTTACCAAGAACTGTTTGATCTTGGACTAGCCAACTCTTAACCATGAAGCAAGGTGAGTTAAAAACCCTATAATTTGTGGTAAATTGTCAACCATAAACGGATTTGAGAAGTCTTTACCACAAGCTATTTGCTTATGGACTAGCCAATTCTTATGCCTGTTAAGCATGGTGAACTGATAACCATTTGTTGTGTGGTGGTTAGCCAACACTCAATCCCTTCTCATTTCCTCTTGGCTTTCAAACTCATCAATTTGCTTTTGAATAAACCTTAACAGGTCATAAGCACTATCACTCTCAGTTTCAGCAACTAACTTCAAATCCATCATCTTCTTAAGAGTTTCTTTTGTAAGTGGATATCTTCTTTCTGCTAGCATGAACAACTCAATATCATCTTCTAGTACTAAGATATGAATTCCACTGTTTTCATAAAAATTCCAACTCTTAAGAATCCATTCTTCTTGCTTTTTCCAAAGATCACTATCAGCATTTTCTCCAAACATAGTCCTTAAATCTCCCCAACGAATTAAATCAATACCTTCTGGAGTAGATTTATGAAACCTTTTCATGACTAAATTATATAGTTCCTCAAAATCCATCCTATCAAACCTTATAGCCATCTCAGTAACAGTCTTGATCCATCTAGAGCTTCCATCAGATCTAAAATATCCTATATTAGATATGCTCCACTCAATTGGAATGTCATAGGGATAGTATTTTGACTCCCAATCGATAATTGGATATCTCTTATCAAGAACTTCATAATCAAATTCTTCATCTTCATCTGGAACTATCTGCAGAAATGTCTTTAGATTCTTTTCTTCTTTAAATATAGTGTTGTCTTTCCGCTTTTGACTTCTTTCTAGCTTTCATCTTCATGTAACCACTCTTCTTTCTCTTGGTACCTCCTTCTTCTTTAACCTTCTCCTTGACACTGTCATCCTTTGAAGATTCAATTTCCTTTTCATTCATCTTCTTGATCATTCTTTCATCTTCAGCAGACCCAATAGCAATGAAATCTTCATCTGACCTTTTTATCTTCTCATACAGAGCTTGTATTTCCTTAAACTTCTTACTCTTTAACTCAGAATGTTTGAAGTTCCCCACATGCTTCAAGTAGGTTATCATCTGATTTCTTAATTGATTCTTTGTTGGTGGTCTGTTCCTAATAGCTTCTGATCTCTGATGAGCAAGGAATCTTCTTTGAGCAGCAATTGTGTCATGAAGGAATTTGGCTCTTTCTTCTACTGTAAATTGCTCTCTTTCTTCCTCTTGAAACTTTTCAGCCAGAAGTCTATCAGCTTCAATTCTTGCTTTAATATCATCATAGTTTCTTATGAGAGCTTCATTTGTAGCTTGTTCTTCAGCCAATCTTTTTCTTTCCTCTTCATCTTCCCATTCTTCTTGCACCTTCCTAGCCAATTCTTCATCTCCAGCAAGTTGCTTGAACTTCTTTTCGGCTTCAGGAATATCATCAGATTCACTCTCAGACTCATCTTCCTCTTCAATCTGTTTCTTCCCTTTATCTTTTGGATCAATCTTTGGAAGAGGCTTTAAAGTCAACAGAGATCTGGTTGAAGTTGGCCTAGGTTTCTCAGTATCTTCAACATCTTTAAGTTCTATTCCCTTTTCTTTTTCTCTTGACACTGCTTTGGCTGCCATGTTAAGCAGTAATTGAGCAATTATTTCATCATCACCAAATGTAGTAGTGGTTGTTGAAGGTTCGGTACCTTCATCAGCTTGAGCATCAGTACTAACTCTTGAAGGTTCGGTACCTTCATCAGCTTGAGCATCAGTACCGTCTTTTGGCCTGTCGATACTAACTTCCTCCATGTCGGTACTAACTCTTGACCTGTCAGTACTAACATTTAGTCTGTCAGTACTAACTTTTTGCTCAGCAGTACTAAGTCCCTCTTCAGTATTAACTTCATCATCAGCAATCTCCTTCTTTTTACTAACTTGTGATCTTGTCCTCCCCTCAGTTTGAGCATTCTCATCCACTTTATCATCATCAAGCTCATCAAATGCTGGATCTTGTGATCCATATCCAGACATTGAATTTACTTTGTTTAAGGTAAAGGTTTATAACAGCTTCATTTTGGTTTTGTTCTTCTTACTCAGAGTTTCTCACAGGCTCTGATACCACTTATGAGTCCCAAACTAAACAGATCTTTGCAGCCTGCTAAGGGTGATAGCCAACTTGTATAAATACAGATTGACTATAAAGAAACACTGACTATGAATACGTATTGTATATGCGGAATCTACACAATAGTATTAAGAAGAACAATGAACAATAACTAATAATGATTTCTATTAATCTGTTAAAGTGATTACAGATTACTAACTATGAGATTTGTGTTTTTGTATTGTGCATACATCTCCTAATGCCGTAGGGTTCCTTTTAGAGACCAAGGATAAACCCTAACAGACTTACAAAACTCATAAAAGATAATGCATATCTTTTCCTAATTTATCTCATACAAATCTCTTAAGCGGTACTAACTAATTTCTTCTAACGGTACTAACTAACTAATCAGTACTAACACTTTGTAGTGTCAGTACTAACTATAACTATCAGTACTAAGTATCTGAGCAGTACTTAACACTTTGTACTGTTAGTACTAAATATGACTTATCTGTATTTAACTATGTTATACTACACAGTACAAAGGGGTTTTGGGAAAATATATTTTAAATGGTTTGTGTTTTTTAAAGAATGTCTAGTTCTTTGTAAAATGTAAAGTGTATGAAAAATATTTCTTGATTATTACTTAAACTAGTTATAACTATTTATACTGTTAGCATCAAAATATTAAGTCAAATATGGAATTTTTGGTCTTTATATAATATACGTTGTAATAGGCTAGTTACGGGCCTCGAGGTCATTTATTCAATCTAATATTGTACGTGTATCGGGCTAAAACCCAAAGTGATCCCGAGCCCGACCCATGACCAATCAAATTACACGCCTCAAAGGCCCTCAAGTGGTATAAATACCCCTCTCCAAGATGGGATGGGTGTTGTGTAACATTTCTCATTTTCAAGTTATTTACAACTTTAATAAATTCCATGATTTATTTTTAGAGTTTTACGCGTTCGCTTTTAATTATTATCTTATAGTTAAATCGCGTAAACTAAAAATCAATGTTCAACGTAAACGGACACCAAACAAGTTAAAGTTTACACCAAGCAAGTGTTATATGATTATTAAGAGTATAATTTATAACTTTTCATAATTTATTTTTCTTGGTTACGTAAAACGCTTACGTTTCGCAATAAATTACATTTAGGCATAACCGGAAGCACCTATACCTATCTATACTCAAACCAATACCCACAATTATACCCACTATACAAAAACTAACTCACTTACTCTTAAAATAAGCCATAAAACTGGATATGTGTTTGTATACACATGTTAAATATTAAAACCCACTAATTTATCTTCTAACCCCACAAGAGTACACCCTTGGACCAACTTACTAGTAATTTTCTAATCCATGGTACCTCCCCCTCATAATGTCGTCCCCTTCCTCCTAGGGAGGAGGAGAAGTCTTACATGTTGTACTTAAAACCACTTCAAGTCCAAGGTTTTAGTTTAAGGTAGTTTTGACTATACTATGATCTATAAAAGGAAAGTACAAGATTTATTTTATCACATCTCTCTTCACTAGAAATTCAACAAGCAAACTCTCTCCATATTCAACCCAACCCACGGCTCAAGATTCATAAGCTAGGGTTTCACATAAATTTTCATTCCAAGCATTTCCAAGTGTTCAAGACTTATTATTATTCATATCTAAGGTGATTGGGGTTGATTTGGAAGCTTGGGTTTGTGATTAATCAAGGGTTGAACCAAGAAGATAATTAGGGTTTCTTATTAGGGTTTTAATCTTGGGTTTGATTTCTAAGGTGTAAGCTTAAGTGTAGGCTTGTGCTCATCATTCCACTTCACTTCTATAAGGTTCATATAAACCCTAAACAATTCATTATTCATTTACATATGTTTTTCATGCTTGTTATATATGTTAAACACCGCCTAGGTTTAATTTGATGATTTATGAGATATTACAAGGGCATATGTGATTCGGATTTTATAATATAATTGATGAAATAATACTTAAAATGAAGGTAAACATTATTTATAAGTGTTTAAATAATTTATATGGTTAGTTTAGGAATGTATTTTGTATTAAAGTTTTATTACAAATGTTATGGCAAATATTTTGAGGACACTTATTCATGGAAAGTATTATGAAAACATTATATAGAGGACTTATGATATATCAAGTTATGTCAATTTCATAAGTTAGAGGACTTGTATATGTTTACTAAGTGAAATTGTATATAAAAAAGTGTATAAACTAGATTATGTAAAAAACTATAATACCATATGTTTGAATTGTATATAAAACCATAAAATTTTATTTTTTATTTACATTAGTACTCATTCAAGGATCGTAGGCATATAAAGAACTTGAAAAAACTGAGTTATAAGAAAAAGTTTATGTCAAATTTTAAGTTTACGATAATTAAATATATAAAAGTATTTTTACAAAGGTTGTTTTATAAAAATCCTCACTGTTTTCAGGTCTGATAATTAGGGGACATATTTTTATGAAAAAGTACTAGTCATGAGGAATCCAAACATGTAAGAGACTCAAAAAATGGATTTAAAACGAAGGTGATACTTTATTTACAAGTTTAAGTTACAAAGTATTTTTATAAAAGTAAATTTATAAAAATATGTTACTGTTCACGACAGTAGACTGTTGGGAATTAATTTTCCTAATAAAGGTTTTAATTATGAAGACGTGGGCATAGGAATTACTAAAAACCGAATTAAGACAAGTGAGATACAATTAAAATACGATTTCAATAATTAAAATTATAAAAAGTATCTATAATACTAAAAGATTAAACCCCTAAATTTATTGGGGCTGTATCTTTAATATGATGTGGGCATGACATTCTAACTCAAATTTGGTGTATTTTTTGTTATAGGCATTGGGCTCTACTTGGTGTGTGCATCTCGATCACTTTCTTCCCAAAACTAGCATCTCCATTGTAAGTAGAGCGGGACCTGGAAAATGATGAGATCGGGGTTAATTTAACTGTCAAGAACAGGAGCTTGGGTTTTAATATTTGTTTAATATGTTGCGGAGAAAGTTCTCTTCATTGTCATGAACACAAGCTTAGATTTTAAACTTCGTTTAATATGGTGCGGAGAAAGCCGATATTAGCTAATTTAATTTTTCATTGTCGTTGCATGTAGATGTTTGATCCTGTAAGTACGTGAATAACTCATTGGTACTATTGTACATGAAAGTAACAAGTATTTATTTTAACCATGTCAAGTGAGTTACTTGATTAACATATGCTCTAGCAAATAGCACTGGGCGTGGTCTAATTTGATTAAATGAAATGGGTTGGTCATTTTCTTTTTGCATCATAAACACTATGATTTTTTACGAGTCATATTTTGGTAAATAATAGAGTGTTCCTTTGCAAAAAAAGTAAACGACTATCAAATAAACCTTTTTATATATAGTTTGTACTACACATAAATGTGTTTCTGATAAATGTGTGTCACAACACAAATTTAATATTTGTTTAAGAATGTTTAACTTTGTTGAGGAAAATAGATTTCTAGGTTAGAATTGATGTGAATTATTTGAGAAAGTAGATTACAAATGAGATATGCAAACTATAATAGTTAACGATCGTGTAGATATGATATATAAAACATAATGGCAAATGTTTTTATTGTTTGCGGGGGATCCAAAATCTATTAGAGCTTATGCACATGCATATAGCTTCCGACTCAATTATGCCCGTTCATGCTTATAACAAGAATGATCACTGAGGTAACAACTATGATTAATTTATGTTAATTAACACGCCGGTTTTGCAACTGTAAAAAGTTAGTGCGAGAATATCTGCACTATAAATGTGCCTGTTTCGTTTGGGCTTAATCAATATACAAAAATTAGCTCAAAATATATTTAGTGCAAGGATAACAGGACATATACATTAGTAATTACTCAATTGGGCAACTTTTACAAGACTTAGAATGAAATATGTAAGACATCAACTCATACTTTTGATCAAGTATAACTATACTCACTCGAGTTTTTAAATTCTCTAAGTTCTCAAGGCATGTCACCTCACACCTTAATATTAGTAAAGGACCTACATTTGATGCTCCTACAAAATTTACATTCGAGCTCATGTTTGCGCAATGGGACTCGCCTCATTATAACCCATCCAAAAAAATATATTATTCAAGCAAAAATCATCACAGGCTAAAATATAAGGGCTATAGCGTTAATACCAAGAATCACTTTCACCATCAGATTTATATTGTAACCATTTATGTTAAAAATTTATAAGAGTCGTATGCATTTAAATTTTCGTTAACTCAACTTAAAATTTAAATTATTTTATACATGAGGATATTTACACCTCCCCAACTCACAGAACATTACGCAATCAACAATTAGATACAAAGTCGTTGAATATGTGGCATATATTAAACTGTGTGACTTATACGGCATTTCAATATATTGTAGAGCGTGGATATTTGCTTTGGTATAACTACAAAGACAAAACTTCAACAACGCATCTAAACATTACACGGCTAATTCCCAAAGTATACACAGTCAGACTAACGCATCAACATTCAACGAAATCATTATGCAAGCAACCACATGAGAAATTTTTTTTGACACAACCCGTGTGCATCGCACGGGTCTGTATGTCTCGTTTGTATAAACTTTCACTTACTGTTACTGTTCATAACAGTACTTAACCATATAATAAATATAATATTTGGGTAGATTTTCTTAATACGAAACCGTGGATATAAGAAACGCATAAAACGGAGTTAAAACGATAAAGATACGAGGTTTATAAAATCTTGTGCACTATTTTTACTTTTATACATTATTTTATAAAACAATCAAATTAATTATATAATATCATTACATAATCAATAAAAATATTAAATCATATATTTTTAACAAATAATACATTGTTGAACGAAAAATAATATTTTCTTTATATATACGAATACATATACCTTTATTTAACAAAGTACGATTTAATTATTATTCCAACTTTTAAAATTAAACGAAAACTATTAGGTGGTGGTGTAACTATATAACATGTGATATTTTATTTATATAAAATACATTATACTCATACAACCTACAATTAATTAGGTTGCATTCGTATTGCCGAGACGATTCACTTATTTGATTTAGATAATCAATCATTCACTTACGGTGAGTTCATAGCCCCGATTTTATACTATTACATTGATTTACAACTTTGGGGTGAGAAACATGCATTGTTTTACGATTGGACGCAAGTACACTTTTATACAAATTACGAGTTTGCCTAAGTAGCTATAACCCATGAATCATGAACTGTTAATTACTAGATTGTAAGCGTGAATGTTATGAATAGATCTATTTGGGATTAACATCCCCGTTCAGGTGAGTAGCGCTCACTAGTTTCGAATGTACTGAAACAACGAATGTATACCATGTCGGAACAATTTGGATGTTGCGGGTTGAACATCTACACGGGCACATTATTTTCATTAATTTGCATACATATATGTCGTAGCTTCGGTGTCATGAGCTTAGTGCATTTCGTAATTACTTTTGTGATATTATATTCGTTACTTATCATACATTTGGAAATCTTGCGGTCCTACTTTACACATTTACTAAACCTGTGAATTCACCAACTTTATGTTGACATTTTAAAGCATGTTTTTCTCGGGTCAATAAGGTACGAGAAACAAGGATACATTGGAGGTCACCATTTTGGAGTCATTACATTAAAGATTTGGGTGCATTACATTTTGGGAATATTTGTTATGTCTTAAAATCTTTACAGTTTCATGGATGAACAATTTAAGCTTCGGGCTTTTGTAACAAAAAATTTATTTAATCCAATGTATCAATTTTAAACGACTCATATAAAGGTCGTTCTCATATCTTGTGCTATTGATCTATGAAGTAACACTCTCAGACCCATATTCCATTGCGACCCATTTTGGGGGTGTTACAATGGTGACGACGTCTGATATTCAGCGACGGCGTCAGGATGTGACCGACTTAAATTGGATCTAGAACCATCTACGTAGCGACGGCGCCAGGATTACAAAGCGACGTCGTCGCGTTGATATCTCTATAAATATAAAACCATTTTTAGGGTTTTAAATATGTAACTTTGTATAACTTTTTGGAGATGAACCCAGTCTTTGTAGCAGCTTTAAAGGTCATTTTTATGGCCTTAAAAACCCTATTGTACTACTTTGAATCCATGTTTTTATCAAGTAAGAGTGTTTATCATTAATCTTTCAATATGTCTATGTGTTGTGTGATTAATCTATGTTCTTGCTTTATCCTTAACATGTAAGGCTAGACCCTCCTTTGTATTTGCTTATGATTGCATAAAAGTCGGATTTTAGATCCTATTATTGTTGCTTCTTGTTGATGAATGTGCACGTTAGGCTTTAGAAAACCAGCTTTTGTTTGTATCGTTGTAGACACGTTTAGGGAAACGCGAGTGCGTAGAAAGGATACCATCGGGTAACAGTCTTCATACTACCTTACCCCCTTATATGGTTGATCCCTCTTAAGATATTTCACACGCATTTAATATACTCTTAGGGACCTTGTAATAGTCTTCATACTACATTACTTGTGCATTGCCTTAATGGAATATTAAATAGACGGCGGGTTCGTGTAATTCGTTTATGATCTAGGAAATACTTACACAGATCATCACAAGTGTGACAAGACAACATGACTAGGAGAAGCAATCTAATAAGTAATGTATGATTAAGTAAATACATTTAATTATCATAAAGTTATCACCAGTAAATTAGATATTATTTAGTTTAGTAATTAGTTAAACAAACCAACCTCTCAAACCATATGATTTACTTGCTTTCTATAAAATATAAAAATACAAAAATAATCTTCTCTCAACCCCTAGAATTATGTTAGACCATGATCAAGCATTCCCAACCTATTCCCCTAGATAACGATAACAACCCCCCAAGTCTTGCATATACTACTACTACAACGATTAGGTACTCTTCTTAAGGAGTTGTAAAACTTTGTGCTGAAGTCCTACGACACCCGCATCATGTTTGACATGTTTGAATTTCAAAGCTGAGCACCAAAAACCATCTGGTTTGTTGGTACAAGCTGTGATACCTCAGTGTAAATGGGAGAGAATCACTATGGATTTTATCACAAAGCTACCTAAGACTTCAAGTGGTTACGATACCATTTGGGTGATTGTAGATCTCCTTACTAAGTCTGCTCACTTTTTGCCAATGAAGGAAACCGATTCGATGGAGAGACTGATGAGACTTTACATGAAAGAAGTGGTCTCAAGGCATGGAGTGCCGGTCTCTATCATCTCTGACCGCGATGGAAGATTTACATTGCAGTTCTGGCAGGCATTCCAAAAAGATTTGGGTACTCAATTAGATATGAGTACTGCTTACCATCCGCAGACTGATGGACAAAGCAAAAGAACCATTCAGACACTTGAAGACATGTTACGCGCCTGCGTAATAGACTTTGGCAATGGTTGGGATAGATACTTGCCACTAGTAGAGTTCTCATACAACAACAGTTATCATACCAACATCAAAGCCGCATTATTTAAGGCACTCTATGGTCGAAAGTGTTGATCGCCTGTTTGTTGGGTCGAGGTTGGAGATGTTCAGCTCACCGGTCCAGAAATTGTTCACGAGACTACCGAGAAAATCATCCAAATTAAAAGCAGAATTCAAGTCGCTCGTGATTGCCAGAAGAGTTACGCTGACGTGAGGCGTAACCCTATAATCGACTTCTCTGCCTATGCTATGAACCGTCTTAAGATCACTAAACTCACCAAAGCTGATCTAGTTGGACCAGTTTATAATCTACTAAAAGGAACGCACAAAAGTTATGTGGAACTCGAATACAACATTGAAGAATGCTACCGGGCTTTATCTGATCAACTTGACTGAAACAACCCTGAAAGAAATCGTTGTCCTTATGAATTCAGCAAACCTTTACCTTTGCACGAATCTTGAGGTCGTCTAACTATCCATGCAGATTTCTTTCAACAATGATCTTGAATATCTGAGAGGAGGAAGCACTAACATAAAGTATATGGCATCAATAACCAAGACAAAGACTGCAAAGTATGAGATAGAAGGCATTAAAGATATGGTTCCCAAGCTATGAAGTCCAATAAAGGTAGCCTGTGACAAGCACGCTGCTCTAGGGATCTCTTATTAGGGACCCAAACGTCAAAAGTTCTACGGATACGTGATCAACAAGGTGTCCAGGCATGATGTGTAACAATCCGTCATTTCAGGTCATTTTACGACTTCAAACTTTCAATTATTTATCTTAAGGGTTTTTACGCGCTCACTTTTAATTTCAACCGTTTAGTTAAATTGCGTAAACTAAAAATCAACAATCAACGTAAACTAACATTAAACAAATAAAATTTACGTCAAGAAAGTGTTATATTATTTTTACAAAAATAATTTATAACTTTTCATATTTTATTTTTATACGTTACGTAAAACGTTTACGTAACGCACTTTAGAACCTTTTTGCATGAATGTAAACCATTCTACCTATCTACACTCAACTAAATACCCACAATTATACCCAATACCAAAAATTATAAATTTTTTACACATACATACATATATCCGGTTCTAATACAAAAGAAACACAAATGTGATATCAAATTTCCTTCTAGAAAGCTATGTACTAGTTACTTACTATCTTATACCTTTTACTAACTCATCTTACAAAGTTATCAACTTCCTTACACAAAAAGGACCAAGACCATGCTCCCCCCTTACCCATTTCTTCCAACCGTCACCCCCTCAATTTTATGACAATGTGTAAGTTTGTGTCTTTAGATATTTTGTGTATTTAAAGGTTTCTATTGCAAGACTTCACTCTTCACAATTCACAAGCTAGAAAATAAAAAATGTCTCTCTTTTCTTTGTGATAACTTACGGCTCACATATACCATCAAGAATATTTCAAGAATATTTCATTGTTTTCATTTCTACAATATTACAAGCATAC
The DNA here is from genome assembly GCA_026074375.1 of Tanacetum coccineum. NCBI lineage: Eukaryota > Viridiplantae > Streptophyta > Magnoliopsida > Asterales > Asteraceae > Tanacetum > Tanacetum coccineum. Next base: position 2,789 of record BQNB010134516.1, on the reverse strand, counting down.
AAGGGTGATTAAGGGTTTAATCTAAGGTGTTTCAAGAGGTTTTACAAGATTGGGGTTTATATTTTAGAAGCAAGGGTTATATAACTAAGTTAGGGTTTACATAGGTTTAGTTATGTTATCATCTTCACTCATATTCACTCAAGGTTCACACAAAAATCTCTACACTTTCATATTTATTTCCTACATGTATGCATATGTGTTATCTTGTTAAATCACCATCTAGTTTGTGTTTTATAAAATTTACAAAGAAATCAAGGGTTATACAAAATCAAGTAAATATATAAATATGATGAAAATGTGTTTAAAATATCTTAGAATGCAAAAAAAAATTATTTGATATCCTACCTGTGTGGTTAATTTATATAATTAATTGTTACCAATTTATTTATATAGTTTATAAATAAATAATTGCTCTTGATATTTTTATGAACACATTGGAAGTAATTTATAGAAATATAATTTAGTGGACTATAATTATACAAAAGATGTTGTATTGTTAAATCTAGTGGACTTGTAATAATTAAACATAGTAAAAATTTATAAAATCAAAAGTTACATATATGTTAAATTCGGAAATATTGTATAATCTGTTGTGATATGAATTTTTATGCAATTTATAAACTTGATATTATGATAGTACGTCTCAAGACGATTCCGAATATATAAGGAACTTGAAAAACAGAGTTAAAACGAAAAAGATATGAATTTTATAAGATATCGGTAACTATATATAAAAAACTATGTTTTATTTAGAACATTTTATATGATCTGCTTTTGCATGAATTTCTAGACAGTTTATAAACATAAAAATGTGATAGTACACCTTCATACGAAACCGTGGATATAAAAAACGTGAAAAACGGAGTTAAAACGAAGGATATATGAATTTTCAAAGATTAATGGCACATTTATTAAATTTTGACAACTTTATTAAAACTGTGAAAACCTGTGAGAAATTGCGGGTTTTGTAATCTGTGTTTTTGAGGGCTTTCGGGTCCGATTCGGCTTAAGTATAAGACTACAAAGTTGTCGGGATTGATATTTTACTATAACATCGCAAGTTTCAAGGTCTAAATATGTGTTAAAAATGAGTAAATCAACTTGGAAACTAGGAAACTTTTATATAAAATTTTCTGCACATATTTATAAAAATGCATAAGCTGTTAGGAAATTAAAATAGCACTTACGAGTGTTTTCGGGTCCGTTTGGACTACAAAAACCTTACAAAATAATGTAGTATTTCTTCAATAATATTTATACATGTTTTTAACTTTATAAATATTATTTTATAAATTTATTTAAACTATACAAAGTACCGTTACAAAAATAATACAAATATTAAATCTAGCATTATCGATGATGATTATTTATCTGACAAGAATAATATTTTACAAGTACATTTACATAGACATTTAATAACGAACATAACTTAAATATTGTTTCAACACTTATAAACTAAACAAAACTCTTAGGTGGTGATATAACTTGATAATATACATTTGTTGTATTTATTTCAAATACATTACACTTATACGACCTATAATTAATTAGGTTGCATTTTGGATCATACGTGACGTTTCACTTTATTGATTTTCTATAATCAATACATTTCACTTGAGGTGAATTCATAGTCCTATTTTATACGATTACAATATTTATACAACTTTTGGGGTGAGAAACATGCATTGTTTTACATTTGGACGTGAGTACACTTTTAAATAAATTATGAGTTTGCCTAAGTAGCGATAACCCACTATGCCCATGAATCATGAATTGTCAATTAATTGGTGTAAGCGCGAGTGTTATAAATAGATCTATTTGGGATTGACATCCCGTTTGGATGAGTAGTGCTCACTAGTTTTGGTGTACTGAACAACAGACGTATACCATGTCAGATTTGGGATGTTACTGGTTGACCATCTACGCGGGCACATTATTAGCATTAATTTGCAACCATACATGTTGTGGCTTCAGTGCCATGAGCTTAGCGCAAGCGTAATTACATTTTGTGATATTGTATATGTTACATATCATACACTTTGAAATCTTGTGGTCCAACACTTTATACATTCCATAAACATGTGAATTCACCAACTTTATGTTGACGTTATAAAGCATGTTTTTGTCAGGTCAATAAGTGCACATAAACATGGATACATTTGGAAGCATCATTTTGGAGTCTAAATGCACTAAAGATTTACTGCGTTACATTTTGGGACATTTTGATATGTATCAAAATCTTTATGTTTTTACATCGATGAACAATTAAAGCTTGGAGCTTTTGTAACAAACAATGATTTAAACCAATGCATCTTTCAAAACGACTCATTTAGAGGTCGTTCTCTTATATCTTGTGCAATGTATTAATGAAGCAACGCTCTCGAACATTATTTTTCTGTGACCCATTTTGGAGGTGTTACAGATTGGTATCTAGAGCCAAGGTTATAAAGAATTAGGTTGCATATCTTACCTAGACTATAACTGTTTTCACAAACATTGCATCACATAAAAAAATTTCACGAACATATACTATTTGTTGCATTGACTGCTTACATGATCTATATACGTGTATATATTATATTACGTATATTACTACACTTGTCTTATATAATATACTTATATAAATTATTTTGATTGTCACAGCAATTATGTCTTCATCATCTTCACATGCTACAGTTACCTATACGTCCGTATCTATCGACAATGACCTACCACCATGGGGTTTTCATTTGATCAAGCCAGAGGCACCCGAGTCTCCACCCCAGTCTCCTGAGGAGGCACCGCCATCA
>BQNB010134515.1:0-18302 GCA_026074375.1 Tanacetum coccineum | reverse complement strand
CGCTTGCATACTGAAAATCATATTTAGGGTCGTCTATTTATAACCTCTGAAGTCATTCTTATGTAGGTAGTAGATTAGTAGCAATTTTATTGCTTGTAAGTGTCCTATCTGGACTGAGATAAGGGAATTCTCCCTTATCATTTGTACTTCAATGATTTTTGGTGTAATACAATTTACAAGGGAAACCCTTTACCCAAAAAAAAATTATAACCTCTGAAAACTGGTCAATACGCCGTATCGAAAAGGTCCGATACGGCGTATTGGGTAACTTGGCGTAGGCTCCACGAATATAATATCCCAGAATATTCATAAATCGTCTTTGAATATGGAGTATAGGGTCTTCTGGATACGGAGTATTGCGTCTTGTTCGTCATGGATGCTTTTGTGAAGTTAGGGCACAGATACGTCGTACTGCTGATGTGAATACGGCGTATTGATAGTCAATCTTTGCTTGTACTGGATGTTGACCAATGTTTCATATACGACGTATCTGCTGATGTGGATACGACGCATTCTTCAAAGTCATGCAATGGTCTTGAATTCGTCTAAGTCTTGGGATACCGCGTATCCGTCTAGAATGATACGACGTATTGGTTATTAGAATCAGACGACTTTATTGCATTCTTCGTTTATGCTCCAAAATGCGTGCTTTTCACTAACTTTCACCATTTGCTCGATAATATCTGTAATTAATAAATATAAGCAATTAAGTATCAATTCATATACAAAATAATGTAAAACGAACAATATAGCTAGGATAAATGATGCTAATAATGTGATGTTATTTGATGTCATCGAATATCCCCCACTTGAATTCTACTTATCTTCAAGCAGACTCTAGATTTTTTTATGAAATTGTATCCAAACAAATGTATAAGATTTTTACTTAAAGCATTTGCACACAATCAAACACCTCACGAAATAGAAAAATAAAATCACTCAAATCACTCAACTAATCTATATGGTAATATTTAGTAATTCGCTCAATTGCTCAATCGTGAAGAGTATTCTATCATAAGCTTGGCAAGGATACACATCTCTACTACTAAAGCTAGGGAGTAACTAGTCTGAAAAGGTAAATCGGATGAATGTGACAAGGTTTAAGGGTTGATCATTCTTTTTAATCTCTATCGATACCAATATTCCAAAAAAAGGCGACAAAACCACAAATGCACGCCCAAATCCATGACCGTGACACTTGTGATTGCTTAAATCCTTAACTCGAATAAGCTAAAGAATAAGATTAAGTAATATTTACAAACAGTATTACACCAACAAGGGCGACAAAACCACAGATACACATCCAAATCTATGAATGAGACAAGCGTAATTGCTCAAATCCCTCATTCGAGTAAACCAAAGATTAAGATGAAGAATGATATAGGGTAGGTATTAGGAATGAGAAACAATTATAATTGGTGTAAAATAAAATAATAAAACGAATAGATTAAGTCCAAACAAATAAAGAACAATGTCGCTGGCTACTTTCCCGACCACAACCTTGAAAAAGACACAAATCACTACTAACTCACGCTTTGTTTGGTAGACACGAATTAGACTGAAAGATGTCTTAATTATCATCCTTACGATACATAAAAACAACGTAGTTGGCATTCCCGTAACGTTCAACTCCCAATCATCCATAATATAGTACAAAAACAGTGGCGATATCGACCACTTGATACAAAAAATACATAGTTGGTTTATATTGTGACCAACTAGAAATAATATACAACAAAACTTTACATCGTTGGTTTATACCACGTACCAACGAATAATCGATTATCTCATAAATAATAAAATCGGTTAAGTTTAAATGAACCGATTATCTCACAAACCTCTCCTTTTCTTTTCTTTTTTGTATTTTACTGTTTTTTTGATTTTTTTTTATTTTTGATTTTATTTTTTTAAACATTGTAAAATTTCACCACTTCAAGATTATAATAAATCTAGACAATATTTCCATAATGCTCATAACTTAGAAATAAAAATAATAGTAAAAGTAGTAAAAACACACGAACGATAAAAATAAACTACTTTCACATTCCCAATTGCAATGTGAAATTCCTGACCTACCAAAGATAAGAAATATGCACACGAACACAAGAAGTACATACTTTTACACAAAAGCAACTAGCAATAGATTAAAGACTTAATCTATAGGGTAGGCTAAGGTGTAAAGGTGTAACGAAACAAATTTTTGGTGGTGTAACAAATGAAAGGAATGCGCTCATAAGGTTTTTCTAGGGGTATCTTACTCTAAAGATGAGAGTAAATAAAAAGGTTTATACGGGGGCTAACTAACCAGTGTGGTTAATTATATATCACAATGTTTGTATAGGCTTTATGGTTTAATCCTAAAAGTTTACTAATCTGGGCAAGTCACTCCAAAATCTTATTATGGTGGTCTCGAATAGTATACCACGCCAAGTTCTAAAGTTTCCTACAATCACCGGCACACTCATATTTTTGCGGAATTTTGGGTTAAATGGGAGAAACGAAATAGGCTTAATTCTCACAATATGGAAATACAGGTTATGTGTGCGGGTCATGCAACTAATAATTTCATAAAAATATGCTAAAATTTTAAAATTTAGGTACAAATTAAGCATATTATTGTGTGAATAAGGACAAGTAGTGTTCTAATTCTCCCCCTCCCCCTACTTGAGATATACAACGCCCACGTTGTATAAATATAACATGAAAAACAAGAAATATAAAGAATTAGAACAGAAAACTCCCTTGATATTTGCTCGTTATGATCCTCTATTATGCGTATATAAGCAAGATTATGTGTTCAAAAGGCGTCTAGATGTCAGCATGACTACAACACACATAAGATTCCAGTTTATATGTATACCACCAATTTCATTAACTCACATTTAGTACATTCCTGTCTAAATCTTAGAAAAACATAGCAATTGCATCTCTATATAAACGTCGGTTAGAAAATAAAGTAAAAACAAAAACTGTACAGGCAGTCGATACGCCGTATCCATGTTTCAAGATACGTCGTATTTAAACCTGTATGAAAAACAATCCTAATACGGGTTAGAGGTCAAATACACTGTATTCAGAAATCTGAATACGCCGTATTGACAAGTCTAACAATAAAGTTTTGAAAAGAGCAGGAAAATAAAAGGGATAACATCCAGGTTTGTCAATGTGCCGTATCCATTTAATTGGATACGCCGTATCGACATCCTGGGAAGACAGACTATACGAAAAATTGAAATTACATTTCGGGTTGTCTCCGGCAAGCACTTTTGTTTACATAAAAGTCTTTAAGTTAGACTTCCTTCAACTCAGTCCATCTCGTGAATGCTCACGTGTCCACGCGTGAGCCAATCGACCTTATTTTTGTCCCTTATGTATTCCGGTCCCAAATTCAAGACTCCTTTAAATAAGCCTTTTAGCTTTTGATATGGGTGCAAAATTCCATCCAACTTGTCATGTGCACTTACTTTAAGTAATGGCCTAATCTTGTTACATTGCTCGTTAAAGAGATGTTTGTACCTTGGGTGCGACCTCGCCATTTGATAAGTGACACTATCATTACCATCACCAATAGTAATGAATCCATCAAATCGTTTTGCTTCAACAATCGCATTCCTACAAAACGGTTTTCCAACAATAATATCTCACATGTCTTTATCACGGTAAGCATCCATATTATCTATAACTGCAAAATCTGTCACAATTGAAAAGTTTTCAACAAAGATAGGTACATTTATAAAAGCTCCAACAATATTTTCCCTTTATATTCAACTTTATCTTTCATTGTCGAGTTATAGAATTATTTAGACATAAAATTAATTGACAAGACGAGGAAAAAGTTGGCAATTACATGTTTATATCCTATCATGCAAGAAATATATAGATTATATGCACAATTAATTTTGACCTTTCTATCGTAGTCGCAAAAACTAGGGTATTCGTCAATATCCTCAATCATCATATCATTATTCCTAGTTTTGACTATATAAGCTTTAGGTTTGTCAATAACTTCTCCTTCCTCAACGGTTGGACCTAAGTCTTCGATCTCATGATTTCTAAGCTGTAATGGTTCATTTAGATCGTTTAACTCAATAAAATCTTCAAAGTCGGGGTCCTCTGATCTATTTAAAATTAAGGCTTCTCCCATTAGTCTAGCTTCTAAATCAAGTTCCATTCTCTCTCTTAATCCTAAAGCATAAACCTTTTTAATTACGTTACTAGTAAGGCTATCACTTTTAAACACTATTTTGTCATTCCCAATCCTCAAAGCAATTTTTCTTTTAAACACATCAATTTTAACGTGAGCAATAGACAAGAACGGTCTTTCGAGGATCAATGGGATCTTGGTATCCTTGGGCATATCTAAACAATAAAGTCCACGGGAAAGACAAATTTATCAATTCTTACTAGCGCATTTTCTTCAATTCCCTTAGGACGTTTCACAGTTTTATCAGCCAATTAAATGATTAATTTAGTAGGAGCTAATTTTCCTAAACCTATATTAGTAAAGGTCGAATAAGGCATAACACTAACGCTAGCTCCTAAGTCAGCTAAGGCTTTATCAAAGCATATATTATTAATAGTGCAAGGTAAAGTGAAACTCCCTAGGTCTTTTTTCTTTGGAGGTAGAGCATCTTTAACAATAGTTGAGCATTGCTCATTCATCTTCGCTTTGATCTCCTGCTCGATTCTCTATTTCTCCTTGAGCAATCTTTCCAAGCTTGTACCAGATTCCGTTGAATTGACTTGCAGCTCATCCAATTTCTTTGATACCTTCGTCACATCATCACCATATTCTCTTAAACGACTAGGAAAAGGAATAGTCACTTGACTAAGTTCGATCAATGGCATATTATAGTTCTTCTGTAGGCTCGATACGACGTATCAGTTGGATCCAATATGGCGTATCGAGGGCGCTTCAGCTTCTTCACTAGTCGAGATTGATTTGACATGATCTCTCGGGTTCGTTTCAGTTAAACTAGGAAGACTTCCAGATCCCCTTTCTTGAAGCACCTTGCTTATTTGTTCGATTTGAATCTCTAGTGCTTTGATTAAGGCTCCTTGATTTTTGATTGCAGCATTCGTTGAAGCTCGATTTGTATTATTAGATGGTTCTTTCCGATTGGTGTTATTGGTTATGTATTTGATAGTTTAGATCTCATATGGCATGTCATATGAGGAGGGGTTGTTCAAGCTAAATGCTTGAGGTTAATGTGGCATACGGTCACATTCCATTGTACGTTCATTGACTTTTTTAGAGTAATATAATTTACCGGGGATGTTTTCCCCTTTACCCAAATTAGAGTTTTCATCATGTCTTATTTCAGATTCAGCCATAAATTTGCTCAACAATTCTTCCATCATTTGCCTTTGTTCTTGATATGATGGGTCTCCATTGTCTCTTTGATAGAATCCTGGACCAAGTGCTCTATACCTTGCTGCTTGTGGAAATGGTACCCCAAATTGGGTGTAGTACACTTCTTCAAGCGTCTTTCCTTCCTCCTTCAATGGACAATCCTTAGTGTAATGAGGTCCATTGCATACTTCACATCCTACTTGAGCAACATACACCTTTTCATTTACTTTCTTGATTTCTCTACCAAGATTGTTTAGTTAATCTTGAATAACATCTAATCCATCAGAAGTATTACTGCTTCTATTTCTAGTAGAAGCCCCATCGTGCCATTTTTGAGAATTATCAGCCATTTCTTGGATGACTTTCTTATCATCAACCGCACTCATTTTAGGTACGTCTCCCTTAGAATCAAGAATTTGTCTAGTAGGCACATCCAAACCTTTGTAATACATAATCAACTCCTGCATATTAGTTAAGTAATGTTGAGGACATCTTAATAATAGTTCCTTGAATCGTTCCCAAGCCTAATAAAGAGTTTCATCTAGCTCTTGCTGAAATTTATTGATTTCCTCCATCTTTTTAGCAGTACGAGCAGGTGGACAATATTTGCTCAAAAAAATTTCTTCAAGAATATCCCACGTAGTAATTGAACCAGCAGGTTAATTCCTTAACCATCTATGAAGCATGAGTTGATGAGAGTCACATCTGGTGTAGTAAATAAGTCAACTATTTCAAAAACTCTTTCAATGTGCTCATTTGCATCTTCGTTTTCTGACCCACTAAAAGTATTATTACGCAGCTCGTTGAGAAATTGACCTTTCAGTTCGACTTTAGCATCCTTGTTAAATTTTGGTCTAGCAATACCTGAGCCATATTCTTCTCGGGTCTTTGTCATGTACTCCTCCATTGTTTCAGTCATTGTTTCTGTGATTTCTTCTTCAAACTGATCTTCGTAATCAAAAAATAACTCGAATCCCGGTGGAGCCGAATGGTCCAGACTCGGTGTCCTAAAAAGTTTCCTAATAGAATAAAACGCTTTCTCAGGCTCTTTGAAAGTTTTAACGAGCTTTTTCCTCGAACTTATGGTCATGCACTACCTGAAACAAGGTTAAAATATCAGTAGGATAGGTTCTAAAGAAGGAAAATTCAGAAAACTAAACACGAAAACCGAATACGAAAAATTAAATATGCTGCTGTATCAGACAATCGATACGCCGTATTTAGTAAGCTGAATACGTCGTATTGATGTTTGATGTCGAATACGCTGAATATGCTTTTAAAATTGAATACGCCGTATCCAAAGAGATGAATACGCCGTATTCTGTATTCGAACAGAAAGAAAACAGCAAAAACTAATAATGCAGAAAAACAAATAAACGCACAATATGTAAAATTATACAAATGCAGATTAACTAATTTAATCTAAAAACTAAACTAAAACACTAATAAACAAGAATTAAACAATTTCACTTCCCGTCAGCGGCGCCAAAAACTTGATATGTCGTTATGTGTAGGTAAATTTTATTATCAAGTTTTACTATTTATATTTTGCCGACTTTACCTATTAAAAAACACTAACGAGCAGTGTACCCGATCAGTTGTAGGTTTGTTGGTAAGCAGGGCGTCGATCACTAAGAGTGAGCGGTAATACTTAAATCTATCAGTATTTTAGCTATCTAGGTTACTCCTAATTTATCCTAATTAATTCTATCTAAACCTAAACTAACACAGGGGGGTTCAACCTGAGAGACTGACATGTGTTTTGGTTTATACGCCTAATTGACGACAAATAAAGCAATAAACACAGACGAGCAGATAAACAAACGATAAAGAAGCGGTCTAGTACAAATGTAAGGAAAACGTATCAACCATATTTTAACTAATAAAATGTCGTAATTGTCTATGTGTGAAATGATTGCATTACTTTGTTGGTGTTAAATCATTCTTAAGCTAGGTGGTTCTTCTCCTTAAACTCAAAGTTTGTATTATAGTTAATCCTGTCACAATTAACCTAAACCCGCATAAAGCGTACACTGCTGATTATTATCTATCAAGGAGTCGACATTGGTGGATATCGAAACCTAGCTCATCGAGGCTTTACCCACTTATGTTCAATTGTTATATATATGCTGGTAGTCTACGGTCTAAATCGCTATTTAAGGAAACAGATTGTCATTTGTAATCCTAAGTCACCTACTTAGTCTACCTATTCACTTAACCAAGGCAGCAATCGGGGCATAAATTTGTAGTCCTATTAATCCAGAGTCACATATATAAGTTGTATGTAGTATTTATCCCACACTCTAGTCTACTTGGTCCGTACTCTTAGATCAGTTGGATGATAAATTATAGATAATCAAACATAAATAGATATCAAGTGATAAACATAATCAACATGCAACGAATAAATAAACAATCGATATAAACAAACCAAACATTAAATCATCATAAACATGGCTGATACCTAAAGGTATCAGCCCATAGTCATTGTAACAATACACAATATCATAGACGAACGATTAAAGTAAGATAAAATACGCTAACCGAATGCTTATAGCGGAGTATAGAGATTACAAGAGTTTTCCTATTGATTTGAGGCACTTTGCTGACTTTCTTGGCTTTTAAACTCGTCTAATATCGAACTTGGTGGTTAAGGGCTTTATTTGCATACTGAAAATCATATTTAGGGTCTTCTATTTATAAGCTCTAAAAATATGTCGATACGCCATATCGAAAGTGTTTGATACGGCGTATTGAGTAACTTGGCACGGGCTACACGAATATAATATTCCAGAATATTCATAAGTCGTCTCTTAATACGGCGTATAAGTTCTTTTGTATATGGCGTATAAGGTCTTCTCGTTGTAGATGTTTTTGTGAAGTTAGGGCATGTATACGTTGTATTTACTGATGTGAATACATCATATTGAGGTATGACCAGCTTGTTCTGGGTGTTGACCAAAGTATCATATACGGCGTATATGCTGATGTGGATACGACGTATTCTTCAAAGTCAGGCAATGGTCTTGAATTCGTATAAGTCTTGGGATACGGCGTATCTGTCTAGAATGATACGGCGTAATTGTTGTCAGAATTAGTAGAATTTATTGAATTATTCGTTTATGCTGCAAAATGCGTGCTTTTCATTAACTTCCACCATTTGCTCGATTATATCTTCAATTCATAAATATAAGAAATTAAGTATTGATTCATATAAAAAAATAATGTAAAACGAGTAATATAGCTGGGATAAATAATGCTAATATTGTGACGTTATTTGATGTCATCAAATATCCCCCCACTTGAATCCTACTTGTCCTCAAGTAGACTTTAAATTTATCTTATGAAAATGTTTCCTAATTGAATGTCTAGTATTTTTCCTTTATGCATTTTTATTCAATCACTAGCGCACAACCAAACACCTCACGAAATAGGAAAATAAAATCACTCAAATCACTCAACTAATCTATGTGGTAACATTTAGTAATTCGCTCAATTGCTCGGTCGTAATGAGTATTCTATCATAAGCTTGGAAAGGATACACATATCCACCACTAAGGGTTGATCATCCTTTTTAATCTCTATAGATACCAATATTTCAGAAAAGGCAACAAAACCACAAATGCACACCCTAATCCATGACTGCGACACTTGTGATTTCTCACTCCTTAACTCAAATAAGCTAAAGAATAGGATCAACTAACCTTTACCAACAATAATACACCACCAAGGGCGACAAAACCACACATACACATTCAAATCCATGAATGAGACACATGCGATTGCTCACTCCCTCATTCGAGCAAACTAAAGGTTAAGATAAAGAATGATATAGGGTAGGGATTAAGCATGGGAAATATTTATAATTGGTGTAAAATAAAATAACAAAACAGATAGATTAAGTCCAAACAAATAAAGAACAATGTTGCTAGTTACTTTCCTGACCATACCCTTGAAAAGGACACAAATCACTAACTAACTCACGCACTAACACGAAAATGCATGCGTTGTTTGGTAGATACGAATTGGACTCAAAGATGTCTCAATCATGATCCTTACGATCCATAAAAATAACCTAGTTTCCGTTCCCATAACGGCCAACTCCCAATCATCCATAATATAGTACAACAATAGTGGCGATGTCAACCACTTGATACAAAAATACATAGTTGGTTTATTTTGCGACCAACTAATAATATACAACAAAACTTTACATCGTCGGTTTATAGTACGTACCAACAAATAATCGATCATATAAATAATAAAATCGGTTAAGTTTAGACGAACCGATAATCTCACAAACCTTTTTTTTTCTCTTACATTTTTTTTCTATTTTTTCAATTTTTTTAACATTAACGAAAAACGAAATAAATGTGTAAAATTTCACCATTTCACCATCATAATAAATCTGGATTTTATTTCTGATCATAATAGTGAAAGTAGTAAACACACGGAAACTAAAAGAAAACTACTACCTTCACATTCCCATTGCATTATGCAATTTCTCCTCTTTTTCTCTCTTACGCTTTTTTTTGTATTTTTCTGCTTTTTTGATTTTTTTAAACAAACCAAAAATGAAATAAAGGTGTAAAATTTCACCACTTCACGATCATAATAAATCTCGATAATATTTCCATAATGCTCATGACTCAAAAATAAAAATAATAGTGAAAGTAGTAAAAACATATGAACAATAAAAATAAACTACTTTCACATTCCTAATTGCAATATGAAATTTCCGACCTAACCAAAGATAAGAAATACGCACACAAACACAGGAAGTACACACTTTTACACAAAAATGAATAACAACCGATTAATGACTTAATCTATAGGGTAAGCTAAGGTGTAAAGGTGTAACGAAACGATGTGTAACAAATGAAAGGAATGGTTCAAAAAGTTTTTCTGAGGGTGTCTTACTCTAAAAATGAGCATAAAGAAAAGGGTTTATACGGGGGTTAACTAACCAGTGTATTTAGTTAGTATCACATAATGTATGTAAACGGAATAGGCTTTTTGGTTTAATCCTAAAATTTACCAATCTAGACAAGTTACTCCAACTATAAAAATAATACTCATTATGGTGGTCTCGAATAGTATACCAAGTCAAGTTCTAAAGTTAACTACAATCACCGGCACACTCATATATTTGTGGAATTTTTAGTACAATACGGGAAACAGAATAAGCTTAATCCTCATAATATAGAAATAAAGGTTATGTGTGCGGGTCATGCTACTAATAATCTCATAAAAATATGCTAAAAAGATTAAATTTAAGTATAAGTTAGGCATATTATTTATGAATAAGGACAAGTAGTGTTCTAATTCTTCTCCCCCTACTTGAGATATACAACGCCAACATTGTATAAATATAACATGAAAAACAGGAAATAAAAAGAATTAGAACAGAAAACTCCCCTGAGATTTGCTCGGTATGATCCTCTATGACGAGTTTATGAGCAAGAATATGTGTTGTAAAAGCGTCTGAATACAAGCATGACTACAACACATAATAGATCCCAATTTATATGTTTACCACCAATTTCATCATTTGTTCAATATGTTCTTGTATTAATCTCAGAAAACCATAACAATTGTATCTTCGAATAAACGTTGGTTAAAAAATAAAGACGTAAAAACGTAAGCTATACAGGAAGTCGATATGCCATATCCATATTTTAGGATATGCCATGTGAAAACCTGTATGAAAAACAAACCTAATACGGGTCAGAGGTCAAATACACCGTATTCATAGTTATGAATACGCCGTATTGACAAGTCTGACAATAAAGTTTTAAAGGTACTAGAAAAATAAAAGGGATAGCGTCCAGCTTGGTCAATACGTCATATCCATGGGATTGGATACGCCATATCGACATACTGGGAATACAGACTCGATATGAAAATTGAAATAACATTCCAGGTTGTCTCCCGACAAGCACTTTTGTTTACAAAAAAGTCTGTAAGTTAGACTCGCTCCAGCTTAGTCCATCTCGTAAATGCTCACATGTCCACGCGTGATACATTCAACCTTCTTCTCATCCCTAATGTATTTGGGTCCCAAATTCAAGACTCCCTTGAAGAATTCTTTTAGCTTTTGAAATGGGTGCGACTTTCCTTCCAATTCATCACGTGCACGTACCTTAAGTATTGGCCGAATCTTGTTACATTGCTCGTTAGAGAGATGTTTGAACCTTGGGTGCGTCCTTGCCATTTGATAAGTGACACTATCATTACTATTTTGAATGGTAATAAGTCCATCGAACCGTCTTGCTTCAACACAAGCACCCCAACAAAATGGTTTCCCAACAAAAACGTCACCCATATATTTATCACGGTAAACATCCATATTTTCTACAACTGTAAAATCAGTTATAATTGAAAAGTTTTTGACAAAGATAGGTACATTTATAAAAGCTCCAACAACATTTTTCCCTTTATATTCAACTTTATCCTTCATGATCGAGTTAAAATTTTTTTTCACATAACATTAATTAAAAAAACGGGGAAAAAGTTGGCATTTACATGTTCATATCCTATCATGCAAGAAAATTGTAGATTATAAGCACAATTGATTTTGATCTTTCTATCGTAATCGCAAAAACTTAGGTATTCATCAATATCCTCAATTATAATATCATCATTCCTAGTTTTGACTATATAAGCTTTAGGTTCATCAATAATTTTTCCTTCCTCAATCGTGGGACCTAAGTCCTTAATCTCATGATTTCTAAGCTCTAATGGTTCAGTTAGATCGTTTAATTCAATAAAATATCCAAATTCATGGTATTCCGATCTATTTAAAATTAAGGCTTCGCCCATTAGTATAGCTTCTAAATCAAGTTCCATTCGCTCTCTTAATCCTAAAGCATAAACCTTCTGAATTATTATACTAGTGGGACTATTACTCTTAAACACTATTTTGTCATTCCCAACTCTTAAAGTAATTTTTCTTTTAAATACATTAATTTTAGCATAAGCAGTAGACAAAAATGGTCTTCTAAGGATAAATGGGATTTGGGTGTCTTCGGGCATATCTAAAACTATAAAGTCTACGACAAAGATAAATTTATCAATTCCTACCAACACATTTTCTACTATACCCTTAGGACGTTTCATAGTTTTGTCTGCCAATTCAATGATTAATTTAGTAAGAGCTAATTTTCCTGAACCTAGATTGGTAAAGGTCGAATAAGTCACAACACTAACACTAGCTCCTAAATCAGCTAAGGCTTTGTCAAAACACATTATTAATAGTAAAAGGTAAAGTAAAACCCCCTGGGTCTTTTTCCTTTAGAGGTATAGCATCTTTAATAATAGTCGAGCAGTGTTCGTTCATCTTTTCTTTGATCTCTTGCTCGATCCTCTACTTTTCCTCTAGCAATCTTCCCAAGCTTGTACCAAATTCCGTTGAATCAGCTTGTAACTTTTCTAATTCCTTCGATACCTCCTTCACATCATCACTATATTCTTTCAAACGAATAGGAAAAGGAATAGTGCGTGAGTAAGTTCGATTAATGGCATGTTATTATTCTTTTGTAGGCTCGGTACGACGTATCAATTGGATTTGATACGATGTATCGATGGCGTTTCAGCTTCTTCACTAGTCGAGATTGATTTGACACGATCTCTTGGGTTTGTCTCAGTTGAACAAGGAAGACTTCTAGATCCCCTTTCTTGAAGTACCTTGCTTATTTGCCCAATTTGAATCTCTAGCGCTTTGATTGAGGCTCCTTGATTTTTGATTGCAGCATCCGTTGAAGCTCGAATTTTTTCAATGGTGTTGAGTTGGGCAATAAAAAGCATACATGGATAAAGTGGAATAAAGTGTTAACTTCCAAAGAGAAAGGCGGCTTAGGCATTTCGAGTCTCTACGCGTTGAATAGAGCTCTTATGTTCAAATGGGTATGGCGTTTTCGTACTCAAGGATCGTCTTTATGGGCGAAGGTTATCAAAGGTATACATGGCGAAAATGGGAAGCTCGACAGAAATACTAACAGTGAACATCCATCTATTTGGTTGGATATTGTTCGCGAAGTGAAGAAGTTGAAATGCACTGGTACTGATCTTCTTGGTTTCATTCAAAAAAAGTTGGGTAATGGTTCTGCTACTTCATTTTAGGAAGACGTTTGGAGAGGAGATATAAGCTTCAAATACCTTTATCCTAGATTGTTTGCTCTGGAAACAAGTAAGTCAATCACCGTCGCATTTAAGCTCTCCCAATATAATGTTTGCTCTTCTTTTCGTAGAGATGTTAGAGGAGGAGATGAACAGGTCAACTTTCACATCTGATCGAAAACATTGAAGGTGTTTCTTTAAGTAATGTGAGTGATCAGTGGGTTTGGGCTTTGGATGGTAAAGGTGAGTTTTCTGTTGCTTCTGTTAGACGTTTGATTGATGATAGTTCGCTCCCTGTTATTTCATCCAAAACCAGGTGGGTTAATATGGTTCCCATCAAAATTAATATTCATGCTTGGAAGGTTAGATTAAATGGTTTTCCCACTAGATTGAATCTCTCTAAACACGGAATGGATATTGAATCTCTCTTATGTCCTTTATGCAAAATCGCGGTGGAATCTTCGAGTCATATTTTCTTTACGCTATACAGATTATAGCACAATATTCATAAAATCAAAGACTTGCTGTATGTAGCTAGAGAGTTATTTAGTAAAATCACTCATTGGTGGGACACTAATTATTTGGAGATCTCTTCGCACGAGGAATGGACGGATTGGCTGTCGAATCTTCGTCTTCCCTTTAAGAATAAAAAGATTCTTGAAGGAGTTTGCTACGTTCTATGGTGGCATATCTGGAATTTTCGGAACAAGAAAGTTTTTGGTGCTTCTACTCCTTCGATGACTTCTATTTTTGAGGACATTGTTTCGTCTTCTTTTCATTGGTGTAAGCATAGATGTAAGGCTCATTTTAGTTTTATAGATTGGCTTAAAAACCCTCATCTTATTCCTTGTAATCTCTAGCTTCTTGCTAGTTTTTTTATAAAATTCCGCCGTTCAAAAAAAAATTAGAGTTTACATCATGTCTTTTTTCAAATTCAGCCATAAATTTGCTCAACAATTCTTCCATCGTTTGCCTTCATTCTTGATATGTTGGATTTCCATTATCTCTTTGATAGAATCCTGGACCAGCTGCTCTATACCTTCCTACTTATGGAAATGGTACCCCAAATTGAGTGTAGTATGCTTCTCCAAGCGTCTTTCCTTCTTCCTTTAATAGACAATCCTTAGGTTGTGTTTGGCGAAACGTATCAGTAGCAGTAGCAGGAAGCAGTAGCAGTAAGCAACAAGCAGTAGCAGTAAGCAGTAGCAGTTAGCAGTAGCTGTTTGTTAAATAAAAGTGTTTGGTAACATAGTTGTAGTTGTAATTATAAAATGTAAAATAACTAATAAAGACATATACACATTAACATAAAATTTATGTAAATAATTAAAAGGGGCATATATGTCATTTGAGAGCCAAACGCTAGCGGCTAGATCTAAATGCTTCTTGATGGAACGTTTTTAATAAGAGCGGTTCCACATAATTCAACCACTAGTTGCTCGTTGCCAAACAAGCATTATATTTAAACCGCTAGTCGTTTGTCGATAGTTGCTCCAAAACACTCTCAAATGCTTGATACCAAACACACCCTTAGTGTAATGAGGTCCATTGCATAGTTCGCATCCTTCTTGAGCAACATATACTTTTTCGTTCACTTTATTGATTTCCCTACCAAGATTGTTCAGTTAAGCTTGAATAGCAGCTAATCCATCAGAAGTATTACTACTCCTAATTCTAGTAGAAGCCCCATCATACCATTTTTAAAAATGATTAGCCATTGCTTGGATGGCTTTTTTAGCATCAACTACGCTGATACGATTGTCGTTAGACTTCAACAAGAAGTTTTACAACTCCCTAGGTAGTGCACTTAATCGTTGTAGTGTGGTATAGGTAATACTCTGGGGTTGTTATCGTTCTCTACGGGAATAGGTTGGGAAGGCTCGATCAAGATCTAACATAGGTCTACGGGGCTGAGAGAAGATTTTTTTGTATTTTTATTTTGTTTAAAGCAGGTAAAATCATGGTTTTGAGAGGTTGGTTTGTTTAACTAATTAAGCTAAATATAATCTAATCTACTAGTGATAAATTTATGATAAAAAGATGTATTTACTTAATCATGTACTACTCCTTAGATTGCTTCTCCTAATCATGTTGCTTTGTCACACTTGTGATGATCTGTGTAAATATTTCCTAAGTCATGAACGAATTACATGAACCCGCCGTCTATTTAATATTCTGTTAAGGCAACGCACAAGTAAGGTAGTATGAAGACTATTAGATAGCCCCTAAGAGTATATTAAATGTAATTGAAATATCTTAAGAGGGATCAACCATATTGTGGGTAAGGTAGTATGAAGACTGTTACCGATGGTATCCTTTCTACACACTCGCATTTCCCTAGACGTCTATGCTAATTTAATATCTTATGGCTAGTTTTCTAAAGCCTAACGCGCACATCCATCACAAGAAGCAACATTAAAAGGATCTACAGTCTAAGTTTCATACAATCATAAATAAATACAAAGGAGGATTTAGCCTAGCATGTTATAAAGAAAGCAAGAACATAAATCAATCAAACAACACATAGAGATATTGAATGATTAAAGATAAAAAATCTTACTTGATTAAAACATGGATTAAGGTCAGTTACAATAGGATTTTGAGGCACTAAATATGACCTAAAAGCTGCTAGAATGATTAGGGTTCATCTCCCAAAAGTTATACAAAGTTACACACTTAAAACCCTAAAATTGGTTTTGTATATATAGGAAAAATGACGCGACGACATCGCTTTGAAGCCATGACACCGTCGCCACGTCAATGGTTCTAGATCTACTTTAAGGCGGCTATGTTCTGACACCGTTACAAAATCCTCGACGCCATCACTTTGAAAATCACGATGCCGTCGCTTTATACCGGCGATGCCGACTCCACGCTATGTATGTGTGGTTCTTCAAAATACTTGGTGTAGAGCCATAGTCTTGTCCGTTTTGTCTCCAAATAAGCCCAAGTCATGTGTATTTCCTCTAAATGCTATCCGAGAGCTAAAAACTAAAAACAACCGATTAAGCACATAATCTGGGCATATTTGCATGATTTAGGGGGTTAAATGTCCCTGAAATAGTGTATAAAATGACACCTCATCAAATACTCTTACACTTGGGATTTTCTTGTCCTTAAGCAAATGGGCTTTTCTACCTAGACAATAGCAATATTAAGGGCATTTAACCTACTCTTTAAAAGCAATTTACGACACAACCTTTTAGACCTCGTAATTAAAAGCACGAAAAGTGAAGAATACAAGTAATCTTTGATATGAAATGGGAAGGAGCTTAATGAGCGAAAGTGGGGATGGATGTATTCTAGAGAGAGAAAGTAAGAAACATATAATTCATTAGAAAAGTGAGAATACAAAACCAACCAAGCAATCAACACCCTCTCCATGTGTGGAGAGGGTATTTATACTTAGTGAGTGGCCGGTTGGGCCTTGGCCTGCATGGGCTTTCCATGGGCCTTGGACTAACTAGCCCACTAAGTTTCCAAATATTGCTATACGAGCCATCTACCGATATCTATGAAGTGACCGAGACTTTTCTAGGAATTTCGTATTCCTAACATGTTAAATATGGATATGGATCAGTAGTCATTCCATACTTTAATGATTCTATTTTTTGCATCTGTTCTGATTCAGATCACCAAATGTAAAAAGAATAATCTTAACTACATGTTAGGCACGACCATAAAAATATCTGATCAAACCAACGAGGGGCCCAGTAAGTATCTAACTCCCACTCAAGTGGATGAACAAATTCTATTTTTACTACAAGTGTCCGTCATATACTTCAAAACACTTCTGAAAATAGCCCTTATAACTACCTTTTGACAGACTAGCGGTAGGCTTATTATCAAGAAAGGCTATCTATACATGCAAAACCCGCTTGCATCTCAAGTCTAAGGATAAACATAACTTTCATCATGTGTGTAATGCACCCAATGACGCCGATCCATAAAGTGATTATCACATGGTGGGGTATCCAATATTCAACCTCATTGAATAACATGTGAAGCTGACAGAATCATCTTTACCTATTCTCCAAAATACAACCATACACTCATATTTACCTTGTCTCAACAATATTCCCATATCGTTAACTGGTAATGGACATAGCTTTAGAATGCGACAAGTCATTCATGGATATAAACATAAACATGCAAATATAGGACACAATTATTATGAGAAATGAAAATAAGATACCACGTATATTAATTCATTCATACAAGAAAATAACAATTATTTAACATCCTATTATCCAAATACTAACTAATACATCACAGATTTACATGAGAGTACTAGCAGGAACAATTCCAATCGCCATAGCATGTTCAAAATGCTTATTGAGTAGCATTGGTTTGTAAATGGATCAGCCACGTTGTCATCTGTGTGAACTTTCTTAAGGACAATTTCACCTTCTTGAATTACTTTACGAATGTAGTGATGTTTCCTCTCAAAATGTCAACTCCCTTTAAAATTATGAGATCACTGGCGATAGCTAATGCTTGCTCATTGTCACATAGCATCTCCATAGGCCTTTTATTCGATGGCATGACACCTCCAAGTCCATCAATAAATTTCCTCATCCTGACTGCTTCCATTGATGCTTCAGCAGCAGCAATGTACTCAGCTTCTGTAGAAGACATAGCAGTAGTGCTTTGCTTGGCACTCTTCCAGTCCACGGTGTTAATACAAATAATGTCTAAAAACGTTATTTATATTTTCGACTTCTCAACGTTTCGATAATAACAAAGTGTAAAAACGTTTACGATAAAATTAAACGTTTACAAATTATTAATCGTAAAATTCCATTTTTAAGATTAGTAATCACTTAAGGTA
>BQNB010134514.1:4947-18302 GCA_026074375.1 Tanacetum coccineum | reverse complement strand
GTATCTGGTATAGAAGCTTCCATTTTGGGGGGAAAATTTGAATTTCAAATTTAAGTTTTTAATAAAACTTTTCTTTTAATTAGAAAATATTTTGAATAATTAATTTCGTGAAATTCTTTTGTAAAAATGTAATGGATAAGAGAAAAATATTTTCTTGTTCACTAATCATGCTTAATGATATGTTTATTCATACCTTAAGTGATTACTAATCTTAGAAATGAAATTTTACGATTAATAATTTATAAACGTTTTTACATTTTGTTATTTTCAAAACGTTGAGAGGCCAAAAAATATAAATAACGTTTTTAGACATTATTTGTATTAACAATCTCCCCCTTTTTGATGATGACAAAATATAAACTCATTTTGTATAAAATTAATAGTTACACATTATTAATGAGTTTTGTTCCATTTCTCCCCTTTTTTGTCGAATTCAAAAAGGATGATCGTCGAGTTATTGTAGGAAGAAAGAAATCGACGATATCAAGACTCCCCCTTGATGTATGCTCCCCCTTGTTCGGGGCACCAAGGGATCGATCTTACGAAAATTGTGTGCTACAAAACAAAGTTAGAAATACAAGTGCAAGACAAATATCTTTTAAAGCAACACATTATATTTAAGTCACCCAAAAGAGAGTTTCATTCAACCATCAAGAAACTCATACAATAGCAAATGCAACTAATACATTCATACAACATAAAATAAAACTAGATCTAATACGAGCTAAGACAAATTCATACGATATTTGTATGAATCATTACAATAGAAAGTAGATAATCATAAAGATCTAATAAGACATAGATCTACACTAGTGAATTCTTAAAGAGTAGAAGATGCCATAATCAAAAGATGGAAGGTCGATTATTTAGGTAGATTAATCATATGAGAATGATTAATTAAAGAGGGAAAAAGAAGGGGTTGGTGACACATGATTTGGAGGGATACGGGTTGGAGGTATGGGACGGGTAAGAAGAAAGTGAATGAAGTTGATTTCATTTCTCAAGGAGTGGAATTGGTGTCTAGAAAACTTGCAACAATGACAAAAACTTGAGTGAAATTCAACTTGAACATGAGAAGGAGGATGAATTTGTTGTGGTGGTGATGAAGGTGGTGCATGAATGTAGGCATTGGATGGATTAGTGTGTGAGTCAAGGATGGTGGAGATGTTGTGGAGTTGGTTGATCATTTGATCTCTTAAGGGATTGTATGATGGAGGTGAAGGAGATTATAAGTAGACTCTTGGAGGAGCTGGAGGAGAGTCATTTTGGAAAGGAGGTGATGATTTTGGAGTGGATGTTTTGCGTTTCCATACTTGTCTAACCGACATTCTTGGTTTTCTAGAGAAGTTGGAATGGTGGTCTGAGCAAGACATTGATGAAGAAGAAGAAGAGGATGAAGAAGGTGAGGGTGGTAGTGAAGTATGAGAATTTGATAATTTAAATAGTAGAAAGGATAGTATAACATGGGAAAGCATGGTTTGGATAGAAGAGGATGCCAAAAATGGTTTAGCTAAACAGGGAAATGACAGCTTGAGAATGTAGGCAGGATGTCAAAGATACAGAAAAAAATAGGCAAACTCAAAATTTTCGTTCCCCCTGGCGGCGGTCCCATATTACCAGGCGGTCCCAAATATATTGGGGGACCGCCGGGTATTTAAGAGGGCCGTTTTCTGGAAGGATGAAAATTTTCAGTTTTTCCTTTTTCTTAAGTCCAGTGATTTCGGCATCTACCAAATTCAAGAATCAACTAATTTAAGCAATAATATGTAGTCCTAAACTAGCATGCAAATCATTTAGCAAGTAGTGGCATTGTTCGCATGTCACATTCATAACATTTTGCTAATCATAGAGTGTTGATAAAGTGAGGAAAATCATCCAAGTCAAATGCAATTGTCATTTGCAATTTCTAGTCCTAATAATAGAAAGATATAATGTATTAAACAAGAAAGATAATAATAGTAATAATAGTAATAATAGTCTCTTAGTTGTTATGCCAACATGTTCACTTCTGTTTTCCACCCATCATGTTCTTGAGAGCTTGTCCAATTGACCGTAACCCTTCTCGGTGAGCATCTCGTTGTTGAGTTTGAAGATTAATAGTTTCAGAGAGATGGGTGTTTAAGTAATGACTTTCATGTGGAGGGTTTTGATGGACTCTAGAGAAAACATTAGACGATGAGGAGATGTTTTGGGACGGAGCTGAAGAGTTGGAATGAAATGATTCATCATCATTTTCATCGAGGGTATCATCCAACGAATGAGATAAGGATGGATGATTTAAAGTGGTGGAGGAGGAGCTAGCATTTGATTCACGAGGTCATTTCTTGCCACGATCTGATCGCGTCTTTCACTCATAATGAGGAGCGAGGGGATGCATGACTCGATCATGTGAGATGTAGCGATCAATTGCTAACTCGGGAAAGACGGACACAACATGTTTGAACAATCTAGTCAAAAGCATTCCGTAAGGTAAGAGTTCCTTAGGTTTGCTTCGAGTCTTTTCCATTCTTTTAAGAATGAAGAATGCCAGATTGTATCGAGTGGAGGTTTCAATGCAATAAAGCATATGAAAAAGACACGCGGAGATATGATCCTTATGACCTCCTAGACAAATGACATTTTCACGAATGATATCAACCCATGGTTTCATATGAGGTTGAATTTCGCGAGTTAAGATTTTATTTTTGTCGACGACAATGGTTTTCTTGTTTTTAGTACGAGTGACTTGACCTTGTCTAGGAAATTGAATGAAAGACTTGACGACACTTGGAGATGGAGGAGTGGTTTTATAACGACCTTTACTAGGAACACTTATTGACAAGTAGTCGAGTGACCACATGTCGGTGTGTGACACATGACCTTTGAACGGTATTTTTAAGATTTGACCGAATTCCTCAAGAGTGAGAGAGAATGACTTACTTTGTATAACAAAGTTGACCACAAAATGACCCGTGGAGTTATAATCAAAAGTTAGTTGAGTATAGAACTCAAGAACAAAACAAGGAACAATTTGTTCGTTTATGTTCAACAAACAATCAAAGTCAATTGATTCAAACTTAGGACAAAGCGTAACCGGTTCACAAAATGAATAACAGATATTTTATTAAATGTTATAAAATTATTTATGGAAACATATATCAAGTAAATTTTTTATTTTTTTTTTTTTTTTTATTCTATTTTTTATCCAGACAAAGATTTGAAAAAAATGGCGCAAGTTTCGTGCGTTGAAATCATTCGTTAAGTACGCTCAAATGAGTCCCGAACCCAATATATTATAAAAGTTTCCCAAAACTTTCACTTTTGGTCCCTGTAAAATATTTACAACACAAACCCTATTAACTATTAAAATATTGCATTTTTAATATAAAGTTTTTTATATATATAAAATTTTATATATAAAAATTACATTACCATCTCTTATATACACACATACATATATACTCTCCACACTCTCCCTCATTCACCACATTATCCGGCCACCATCAGCTACCGCCGGCCACCGTCGCGCCGCCGCCGGAAAACTTTTCCGGCGGACTTTTCCGGCCGAATGCAAAAAGGTTCCCCATCTCTCGATTTACCCCGATGCACACTATCTATATCCTACTCGCGCCACCTCCGCCACCGAAATCACCACTGCCACCCGCTGTGACCACCAACACCATCTTCTCACCTCATCACATCGTCATCATCACCACACCAAAAAGGGTGTGTTGATATGGTGGTTCTAACACCACTAGGGTCCGTTTGGTTGCGGGTTTAACAGAAGGGTGCGTTCGGTTTTGTATCTTTTCACAAACAAGGGTGCGTGTGGTTGGCCATGTAACAACGAGTAGGGGTGCGTTGAGTGGTAAAACCTCACATAAAAGGTGCGTTGGGTTAATGGCAGCAAAGGGGAGGGGGTTTGGTTTGGCTGTGTAAGCGACCATAGGGTGCGTTTGGTTCGTGGGCAGCAGCTAGGGGTGGGTTTGGTTCGAGTATAAACACCTCAAGGGTGCTTGTTTGGCTGTAAAACAGCCGGGTTGGGTGTGTTTGGTTCGTCTTATATCACCACAAGGGTGCGGGTGGTTTGTAACAACAAGAAAGGGGCGTGTTTGGTTGTGGGTTTATAACACCCGACGAGGGTGCATTTGTGTCGGGTTTTGGCTGCGGGACAGCCGAGGGTCATCGGGTTGGCTGTGGGACAGCCGGGTATAGCCGGGGGAAGGGTTGTTTCGGGTTGTTAATATCACTAGGGTGCATTTGGTTGTAATAAAAACACCAAGGGGTGCGTTCGGTTGACTGCCACCACCACGAAGGTGCGTTTGGCAGTCACCACCACCATAGGGTGTGTTGGTTTCGGCTGTCAACCACCCACGAGGGTGCGTTTGGCAGTGACAGCAGCTAGGTGGTGCTTGTTTGTTCGTTGACAGAAACAGCAGCCAAGGGAGGGGCTGCGTTCGGGTTGGGTTGTGACCACACAAGGGTGCGTTGGTTTTATTATAAACAACCACAAAGGGGACGTTTGGCTGTCAAAACAGCCTAAGGGTGCGTTTGGCTTAACAGCCACGCACAAGGGTGCGTTTGGCTTAACCGAAACAACTTAAAGGCGTGTTTGGTTTTAAGGATAACAATAGATTAGGGTGCATCTTTGGGTTATAACATACACGAGGGTGCGTTTGGCTGTCCATCAGCCGGGTCGGGTGCGTGTGTTTGGCTGCGAAACAGCCGGGACAACCGGGGGTTTGTTTGGTTTGATAATCAGACACAAAAGGGTGCGTTTTATTTTGCACCATAAATATATTAATTGTTTCATTTATTTTATCGATTTAATTATAATGTGATGAAATCTATTAAAACTTGCGCGGTCTAGTATAATATGTTATAAATATTAAAACGGGACTGACATTAATGTATAAGCGATATTAGATATATTTTAGACGAGAGTTGAACCTAAAAACGAAACTATGCGCGTTTTGGAACGAATAAGTTATAGCAGAAAAAGGAACTTGGATTGGGATTCGAGATTTTGATAAGTTAGACTTTGGTTTACAAAAGATAACAAATTATATTTTTACGGACGTTTTGATATAAAACGGGACTTTTAAATCTAAATAACGAAGAAACTGGAGTGTAATCGAAATATATACTTTGTAGAAAATAAAGTTAATATTAATATATATTAAAATCTGATGATTATTTATTTAAACGATTTTTGCACTTTCGAGTCCGTTTCGGCCTTTCGGCGAAACACGAAAGTTGTTCGTAATGACATTTTACTTTGCCGCGAGGATTGTCAGTTTTAAAATTAAGACATAACGGATCAAAACTAAAGGTCGGATGATTATCTATTTCCAATTAATTATATTTAAGGAACATTGTGTTTTTATTTTCGGGGGGGTCTAAAAAACGAAGCGTCTAAAAATAGTAACTTTCTTTAAATATTAGAGATAAGTTATATTGGACGGAAAATAGTATATATACAAATAATATACTAAGGGTTAAGGTTTAAGACGCGCAAGTAGATTTCTATCACATGTATTTATGTATGTATACATATAAAAATATGTATGGATTCGTGGTAAGATGTACATCGTTGGTCGTATTATTACGTGTTATAATCGTATGACATAATTATAGGTCGTGTTGTCGAGATGTTGCAGATTAGTTGTGATTTAATTGGATTAATTGATGTGGTCTTTAATCAATGTGTAGTTCATAGTCTCGCTTTTCAATCCTTTTGAATGTTTTATAACCGCGAGGGGTTATACGCTTGTCTACAAAATTTCTTATACTTCCTCGGTTATTCTTATAACATAGTGTTGTTTTTAAGGGATGTTGTGAGTTTTTAGCCCCTGTTTTATTGTTTTCATACGCTTTATAACTTTTGGGAGCGACTTGCTTGTTGCTAAATTGTTTGCAAATTCAAATACAATGGTCGATTCCATAGTGATTACATGAATCTTTACAGCTCATATTTAACATGAATATGTACAAACTCTATTTACATGATTTGTGTTAAACTCTTTTACATACTTTTTTTACAAATTGACGCAAGTGAAAGGTTTTATTGATTACGTGTTTGTACCTAAGTATAAATAATAACCCCTTTTAAGCCCACGTATTGTGAAACTGTTTTAATTCCTTGGTTTGTGGAAGCGCGAGTGTTGTAAGTTAGATCTATCGGGTTCTGACAACCCGTTCGTTGACTAGCTATCACTCGAGACCGATCTTTTTAGAACAGGTCGGTTTTGGATGTTGCGGGTTACAACATCTGTATGGGCATAATGGCTAAAATAGCTAATTTACGTCGAGCTTCAGTGTCATGAGCTTAGTGTAACAGTAATCTGGTTTTGTGATGTCTGCATTTGTTGTAGTATTACAGGGAAAATTCTTGCGGTCCTACCTTATATATATTATTTTCAGGAAATCGATAGGCACGAGGTGCCAGGGATACATTTTTGGTGACATTAAATTTGTCATGCATTATTTATAAAATCTTTGGGATAGGATTGGTACTTTTGGTGACATTAAATTTGTCATGCATTCTTTATAAAATCTTTGGGATAATATTGGTATTTTTGGTGACATAAAATGTGTCGTGCATATTTTCTAAACGTTTTACAGGGTGCTGTGATGACACAGTGCGTAAATATATTTGTTTGAAACTTACATTCATATTTAAACTAACCTATGAATTCATCAACTTTATGTTGACCGTTTTAAGCATGTTTTTCTCAGGTAAATTAGATGCTCGGATTTCTTGAAGTGCATTGGAGTCTTTACATTCAAGCTTTTCATTGTGATGCAATTATGGGACAAATGTTATATTAAATTCAGATTTTTATTAAATCAACAAATGTTATTTTTCAAACACGACATGAGGTGTTCTCTGTATCTAGAGTTGCGTTTTATGAAGTAACTCCCCAAAGTGGTATTCCGCTGCATTGTTGTATTTTTTGGCCTTGAAAAATGTTTTCCCTTTTTAACCATAAAAGAGAAAACTTTACTAGTCAAAGCATTAATAGGGAAGTGGTCTAAAGGCACAGGCACATTCTTTAGATGTTTATCCAAAAAGATTGAAATAAATCTTGGATACATAACAAACTTTTTCTTTGCATCCAAGTGTCTCATCATACCATCAAAAATTAATTTAGAAAAATTATATTTCTGATTAGTGGCTAAGAAAATCACTGATGTGGCAATATTAGTAGGAATTTAATCCCAATAAGTACTTTTAGAACTATTGCAGTGATTCATAGTACGAAAAAGAAATCTCCACTGGGGTGAAAACAGGGCTTTGTTAAAAGTTAAAACAGTTAGGTCCCCCTCGTAACCCATTAGCTGAATAGCATCAAATATAGCCTGATTATGCATAGAATCTATCCCATCAGCATCATCAAAAAGAATATAACTTCTTATTGATGCCTCTGAGATAGTTATAGGCTTGCCAGCTACTTTGGCAGTAATATACCTAACATTGTTGATTATTTTGGATTTAGCAGATATCCAAAACTGTTCAACAAATGTAGTTGAGACTACAGGACTTACAGTGAGAGCATAGTGAATGGAGCTTCGTGTAAGAAAGTCTATAATCTCATGAAAATTTGTATTTCCATCAGTCTTTTCCATGTAAGCGACCATGTTGTGTTTAGCATAATATTCAAGAACAACCATATGTGTAAAATTGATGACCGTCGGTGATTAAAAGATTAGGGTTTGTTAGAAGAGAGCGATTAAGAGAGATTACGTGAGTAAATTGTGCAATTGAGATGGGTGTATATAGGTTGGACAAACCTAAAAGCAAAGAAACCGATACAATTTTCACTTTAGACCCTTGGCGGTATTTTCTCCAACGGCTTTATAGCGGTACTATCTTTGCCCATCGGTACTAACTTTGCCCTATCGGTACTAACTTTTATCAACCAAAGAATGAGCAAGTCTGGCAACAATAGTTCTTCAGTACCATATATATCTCTTTCCAATGACTCTCTTAAACCCAAACAACTCCATGAAATTCATCACTATGGTCAAAAACCCTCTGCTTAAAATATTGCATACAAACTGTATAACAAATCATCGTGCCTCCCCTCAATTGTAGCTACAGATTCAATAATCCAATGCAAACCACCAAAAAACTAAATCTTGTGACATCAAATCCTTTAGTGACAAGGTCTGCAACATTATGATCAGTGTGAATCTTGATAACTTCTATCAGTCTTTTCTTATAGCAATCTCTTATAAAATGAAATCGAATTTCGATATGCTTGGTCCTTGAATGAGTAACAAGATTCTTGATAACACTTATAGTGCTCTCATTATCAATATGGATTTTGGTGTTCATAAAATTGAAACCATAATCCATCATCTGATTCTGTATCCATAATACTTGCCCACAACAGTTAGCAGCTGCAACATATCCTGCCTCAGTAGTAGAATTTACCATAATAGTCTGCTTCTTACATTGCCAAGATATCAATCTTCTACCAAGAAATTGACAGTCACCTGTTGTTGATTTTCTGTCAAGACTGGCTCCTTTATAGTCACTATCTGAGTAAGCTTCAAGTTCAAAAGGTGAATCCCTAGGATACCATAAACCTAATTTGGGTTGATGTTTGAGGTACCTAAAAATCCTTTTTACTGCATTTAAGTGTGAGGCTTTTGGAGTGACTTGAAATCTAGCACAGGCACAGACAACAAACATGATGTTTGGCCTTGATGCAGTTAAATACATTAGAGAGCCAATCATATACATGTAGTGTAACATCCGAGAATTTTCGAATTTTTGAATGACGATTTCAATCTTTGACTTTTAGGGTCTGGCTTGACTAATAAGAACGATCATCTAAATCACGTATTCACGACTCAGACTCTAAAGCAATTTGATGTGAAACGACATTCCTGACAACTTTTTAGTTTTGACCGAGACCTGGAAACAGTCAGAAGGTGACTGAAATGCCCTCGCAAGATTTTAGAATCAAGAACGAGTACCGGCACAAAAATAATTAAATTTCATTTAATTATCACATTTTATTAAATAAGAATATTTAATAAATTATTTAACTTTTTATTCAGTGACGTTTGTTGAAGACGCAAATATTCGAGTTAAAATCCATTTTTACTTCAGACAATGCGTAACCGGTTCACAAAATAAATAACAAATATTTTATTAAATGTTATAAAATATTTAATAAAATATTTATGAAATATTATCAAGTGAATACTCATTTTTATCAGAAAAATGATTCGAAAAACAATGGCGCAAGTTTCGTGCGTTGAATCATCCGTTAAGTCGCTCAAATGAGTCCCGAACCGCTTCTATCAAAAACTATACAAAAAAAAATTACAAAATGAACCCTGGACTATTTTAACTTGTCACTTTCCAATTTATATATATATATATACAACTTTACATTTCATTTTCATTTCCCTCTCAACTTATACACATATACACACTTATATATCTCTCTCTCTCCCAAAATATCCGGCCACGCCTGAGCCGCCGCCGCTGCCTCTCGCCGGTCATCGGAAAACTTTTTCGGTGACTTTTCTGGCCAAGTTCCAAAAAGCTTCCCCACCACCCGATCTATCCAACCTACTATACCACTCTCCTTCACGCGCCACCTCACCGCTGCCACGTCACCACCGACGCCACCATACCACCATATACATCATCATCATAATACCACCATCATCATCACAGCCGCCCTACATGGGTGCGTTTGGTTTCGGCTTAGCACCAAGAGGGTGCTGTTGGTTTCATACTCGCATCTTGGGTGCGTGTTGGTTCTGTTTTCACCGGGAACGGGTGCGTTTGGTTCGTGGGCAGCAGCTAGGGGTGGGGTTTGGTTTGAGTATAAACACCTCAAGGGTGCGTGGGGTTTGGTCCCAGCCCGAGGGTGCGTTTGGTTTAGGTTATAGCAGCAAGGGAGTGTTTGTTCCGGGTTTAATAATGACACTAAGGGTGCGTAGTTTATGTGTAACACCACGAGGGTGGGTTTGGTTCGCGTCGGGTTTGGCTGTTGACAGCCGGGGAGGGATGTCGGGTTGGGTTCGTAAAACCACCCGAAAAGGGTGTGTTTGTTGTGGGACAGCCACCACCCTAAGGTGGGTTTGGGTGGCAGCCACCCAACAAGGGCGTGTTTGGTTCGGTTATAAAAACCAACAGGGGTGCGTTTGGATTTGTTAGTCGAATAAGGGTGCGTTTTGGTTGCGGGTCAGCCGCACCAAAACAGCCAACAAGGGTGTGTTTGGGTTGTGTTGCAACAAAAGAAGCCGGACAGCCGGGTTTGGCTGTCATTAACAGCCGAAGGGTTGTTGGGTTTGGCTGCGAAAACAGCCGGGGTGCGTCGGGTTTGTGGGATAACACCGAAAAAGGGTGAGTTTAGTTAACACAAAAATATATAATTTGTTTCATATATTTTATTTAACGAATAATATGTGATGAAATATTATAACTTGCGCGGTCTAGTTAAAACATGAATAAATATTAAAACGAGATTTATATAAAGTTATAAGCGGTATTAGACATATTTGAGACAAGAATTGGACTAAAAATGGACTTTAGTGCCTTTATATAACGAATAATTAATGGCAGAAAACGGAACATGGGATTCGGAATTCGAGACTTTGATAAGTTAGACTTTGGTTTACAAAAGATAACAAATTATATTTTTACGGACGTTTAGACATAAAACGGGACTTCTAACTCCCAATAACGAAGAAACTGGAGTGTAATCGAAATATATACTTTAGTAGAAAATAAGTTAATTTTAATATATATTAAATCTGGCAGATTATTAATTAAACGATTTGAGCACTTTCGAGTCCGTTTCAGCCTTCCGGCGAAACACGAAAGTTGTTCGTAATGACATTTTACCTTGCCGCGAGGCTTATCAGTTTTAAAAATTGAGATATAGCGGGTCGAAACTAAAGGTCATCGTAAAGGTCAACGGATATTTTAACTAATATTAATACATTAGGAGTACGATTTTGAGTAATAAAATAAGGTCGGTAGATATATTATTTCAATTACTAGTTTTAAGACCATTGTTCGGTTCTAAAAACGAAGAGTCTAAAAATAGTAACTTTCGATAATTATTCGACATAAGTTATGATTGGACGGAAAATAGTATATATACATAAAATATACTAAGGGTTAAGGTTTAAAGACGCGCAAGTGGATTTCTCATCACATGTATATATGTATGTATACATATAAAAATATGTATGATTTCGTGGTAACGATGTACGCATCGTTGGTCGTATTTATTACGTGTTATAATCGAACGACATAATTATAGGTCGTGGTCGAGATCGTTGCAGATTCAGTTGTGATTTAATTGGATTAATTGATCGTGGTCTTTAATCAATGTGAGTTCATAGCCTCGCTTTTCAATCTTTTGAATGTTTTATAACCCGCGAGGGGGATACATGCTTGTCTACAAATTCTTATACTTACTCGGTTATCTTATAACAATGTGATTGTTTTAAGGGATTTTGTGAGTTTATAGCCCCCTGTTTTACTTGTTTTCATACGCTTTATAACTTTTGGGGTGAGAACTTGCTTGTTGCTAAATTGTTTGCAAATTCAATTACATGGTCGATTACATACGTGTTTACATGAATATTTACAAGCTCATATTTACATGAATATTTACAAACTCATATTTACATGATTTGTTACAAACTCATTTACATACTTTGTTTTACAAATTGGACGCAAGTGAAAGTTTATATTGATTACGTGTGTACCTAAGTATAAATAATAACCCCCTTTTAAGCCCACTTATTGTGAACTGTTAATTCCTGGTTTGGAAGCGCGAGTGTTATAAGGTAGATCTATCGGGTTTGACAACCCTCGTTCCGGTGACTAGCTATCACCGGGAACGAATATTATAACAGGTCGGTTTTGGATGTTGCGGGTTACAACATCTGTATGGGCATAATGGCTAAAATAGCTAATATACGTCGAGCTTCAGTGTCATGAGCTTAGTGTAACAGTAATCTGGTTTTGTGATGTCTGCATTTGTTGTAGTATTACAGGGAAAATTCTTGCGGTCCTACCTTGTATATATTATTTTCAGGAAATCGATAGGCACGAGGTGCCAGGGATACATTTTTGGTGACATTAAATTTGTCATGCATTATTTATAAAAATCTTTGGGATAAGATTGGTACATTTTGGTGACATTAAATTAACCATGCATTCTTTATAAAATCTTTGGGATAATATTGGTACTTTTGGTGACATAAAATGGGTCGTGCATATTTTATAAACATTTTACATGGTACTGTGATGACACAGTGGATAAATATATTTGTTGAAACTTACATTCATATTTAAACTAATCTATGAACTCACCAACTTTAATGTTGACACTTTTAAGCATGTTTTTCTCAGGTGAATTAGATGCTTGGATTATTTGATGTGCATTGGAGTCTTTACATTCAAGTTTTTCATGGTGATGCAATTATGGGACAACTATTATTTTGATTTTAGAAAATCAACGAGATTGTTTTACAAACGACACTTTTTAGAGGTCGTTCTCTTGTATCTAGCGCTGTGTATTATGAAGTAGCACCCCATGTGGTATTCCGCTGCGTTGTATGATTTTTGGGGGTGTTACAACATTGTTTAGCTTCGGTGTCATGAGCTTAGGTGCAATCGTAATTACTTTTTATGATATTGTATGTGTTACAATAGTCATACACTTTAAATCTTGTAGTCCACCTTACTATTTGATTAAACCTATAAACTCACCAACTTTATGTTCACACTTTTAAGCATGTATTCTCATGTGCTTAATCCCGTAAGGTCATTTGTGAAGTGCATTGGAGTCCGCCTTCATCATGGATACATTTCATGGATTTTACTTGCATTCAAATTTTTTCCGTTGTATGTTATAAAATTATAACTTATCTTGATGCAATACTTTTAGGACCGCTTGTTTAAAAACTTATTTTAATTTTATGTATCAACCAGAGTATTTTTAAATGACTCATTTAGAGGTCGTTCTCTTTATCTTTTTCTTGTATATTATGAAGTTACCACCCCCAATAACCCTTCTGCTGTGATATTTTGGGGGTTTGACAAATTGGTATCTAGAGCCAAGGTTATAGAGAACTAGGTTGCATATTAGGCCTAGACTATAATCGCTACATAAATATTGCATCACATATCATCATAAACACTTTGTGTGCATAAGCACTACGTGATCCCATTTGCCATATATGTGCATTTACATTGCCTTATGTGCTTTTTACATTTGTTTTATATATAGGTTATTTATATAAATACTAGAACTTTCCCTAAGACATTGTGAGTGACACAATGGTTTTTAGACTTTTCCCAAGACATTACGAGTAATATGATGGTC
>BQNB010134513.1:0-18302 GCA_026074375.1 Tanacetum coccineum | reverse complement strand
CGTGGGGATTGGTGGATCTGAAGTCCTAAAAAGAATTTCATTTCCCCCATTAAGGACATCTCAAATCTACTATGCATTAATTTTTCAAATCGTTTAGAAAATTTAGGGTTTGTGGAACCAAAAATGATGTCATCAACGTAAATTTGCACAAGTAGAATATCCTCCCCGTATTTTATCATAAATAGTGTCGGGTCAATGATACCTTTAGTAAAACCTTTTGAAATCAGGAATTTTGAGAGTTTACCATACCAGGCTCTTGGAGCTTATTTAAATCCATATAGAGCTTTCCTTAGATGATAAACTTTTTCTGGATGATCAGGATCAACGAATCCGTTTGGTTGTGCAACATAAACCTCATCCTTCAATGGACCATTAAGAAATTCCGTTTTCACGTCCGTCTGATAAATTGGAAAAGACTTGTGTGCAGCATATGCGACAAAAATCCTGACAGCCTCTAAAAGAGCAACTGGAGAAAATTATTCTTCGAAATCAATACCCTCTTCCTAAACATAACCCTTTGCTACAAGTCATGCTTTGTTGCGAATTATAGTTTGGTCTTCATCCTTTTTGTTTTTCCATAACCACTTTAGCTTGATTACGTTCTTGCCAAAAGGTTTGTCAACGAGTTTCCAGACTTGTAGTCTGTCAAACTGATGAAGTTCTTCCTGCATTGCTTCTATCCATGCAGAATTAGCCATTGAGTCCTTAATGTTTTTCGGTTCCGCAGTACTCACAGTGAGTGCAAAAATACATATTTCAAGATCGGTTGCAAGTTGTCGTCTTGTTTGCACTGGCTTGGATGGATCTCCACAAACTTGAGTTAATAGGTGATCTTTTGTCCATCGGTATTCGGAATCTTAAGGTTGATTGAAGGTATGCACATTTGAATTACCAATATTGCGTGAGGAATACTCAGCATTTTCTTGTACCGGTGTACAGAAAGGATTGGTAAATTCTGCTTGATTATCGTTGTTTTCCTCGACATGAACATTTATAGGAGTTGATGGTTTTGTTGTAGGGTGAATATTCGTTGTTGGAGGTGTGTCTTGTTGAGTAAAATTATCGGTGGGAGAAGAAGACTTGTTGACACAAGAAGTACCATCATTGAAAAATTACTTGTACAAAGGACCGGAAAAAAGATTCAACTCCTGTTGTGATGGAATTGTTGTATCTGCTGAAGGAGAAACATTTTGTAGTTCTGGTGCGGGGTCAGGGTTGTCATAATCTGACGCCTTTTGTCGTTGGGGAACGAGGCCTAAAGTGTCATTAGCAACAGACGTCTCTGACATCTCTTTGATCTCATCAAATCTGAGATGTATGGATTCAACTATCAATCTTGTTCTCTTGTTATAGACACGATATCCCTTTGACTGAGTGGAGTATCCCACCAAGATGCACGGATCCCCTTTTTCTTTCATCTTATCCAAGTTTTCACCATCTCTGGTTAGGTAACAAGTGCAACCAAAGATGTGAAGGTGTTTAATTAAGGGTTTTCTATCATTAATGATGTGATATGCCGTTTTCTCATGAGTTGGGATGATGATTGATCTGTTTTGAGTATAGCATGCGGTTGCAATTGCTTCAGCCCAAAAGAATAAAGGAAGTTTAGAAGCCGAAAGCATCGTTCGAGCAGCCTCAACGAGAGTGCGGTTTCGTCTTTCGACAACGCCGTTCTGTTCAGGTGTTCGAGGTGTAGAAGTTTGATGCTCAATTCCTTCTTCTTTAAAGAATGCATTAAGTGTCTTGTTTAAGAACTCAGTGCCTCTGTCAGTGCGAACAGAAATTACTGGGGCTTGAAGATTTCTTTGGATCATCGTGAGAAAGTCTTTTAAAACTTCTGGTGTTTCATCCTTGGAACGTAGAAAGAGTGTCCAAGTATATCTGGAGTAGTCATCGACAATTACCAGAATATATTTCTTCCCATTTATGCTAGCAACCCGCATTGGACCACATAAGTCCATATGAAGCAAATTTAACCGTCCTTTTGAACTTGGAACAGTCTTTGACTTGAATGAACTTCGTTTTGCTTTACTCACTTCACAAGAGGAACATAGTTGATCCTTGACATACTTCAGTTTTGGTAAACCAATCACAACATCTTTCTTTGAAAGCAAGTTGATGTAGTCGAAGTTGAGATGAGAAAGTCTTCGATGCCATAACCATGCTTGAGTTGGTGATGCTTTAGCCATGAGACAGATTGGAGTTGATGAAGTTGTTTCTTGAAGAGAAATTGTATAGAGATCAGTTCCACGATTACCGGTTAGTAAGTCGTTTCCCTGAAGATCTCTAACAAAACACGTAGATTTCCGAAATGCAACCTCCAAATCCGCATCACAGAATTGACCAACCGAGAAAAGATTGTGATTGAGACCTTCGACGTAGTAAACCCTTTTGATCGTGATATTTCCTTGAACCAAATCTCCATAACCAAGAATTGGAGCAAATTGATCATTGCCAAAACGAACGGTACCCAAGTATTTTTCAACAAAATTGCACAGCAGAGATAGATTGCCCGTCATGTGCTTTGTGCATCCAGAGTCAACAATGAATAGGATGAGTTGTACAATCTGCAAGAGAATTAGAGGACGATGGAATACATGACAAATTGGATCCTAAAGTGTTTGTGAGTTTTAAGACATTAGTTATCCTAGATACATTATCTATGGAAAAACTAACTTTCTTAGTCACACTTTCGTTCCTAACTTTAGGTACCCATTTCCTTTTTGTCTTAGGAACCCATGTATATGCTGATGGGCATTGTTGTGCTATCCACCATTTCCACGCCTTATAGTCTTCTTATTCAAATTATCCTATGTAACTCTTTGAATTTGTGAAATGGATTCTGTTGAACTGTTTTTTATGGGGTGTATGCCAACAGATTTGTTCGCTTGACTTTTGGGTTTTCTAGTACTAATAGGCACTCCATTAGGCTTCTTAGTTCTAGCATTCACGTCTTTCAAAAATGTAGAAACACAAGTAGCACAAATGGCATTAACATTCAAAGTTCTGGAATTTAAACTGTCATTACACGCAGTTACAGACTTTGTTTGATTAGAAATACTAGAAATCCTAGTGTGTTCTTCTACTTCAGTCTTCGTAAACTTCACATGAATAGTTGTTTGGCACGACCTTCATTTTCATTTGATGCTTTAGGCTGTGGTCTGCTAAAAATTTGGTTTGGGAGCTACTCCTGTAGATGTAGATACGCGAGGATTAGTATTCCTAGAAGTCTGATTCAACTGTGGTGCTCTAGTTTGTGTGGTACTACTTGCAATTCGATACATGCCTGGTTTAATCACATTTGTGTTTCTTACAGCTTGCGTTGCTGTTTGAGGCAAATTCTGTGGAGTGACTGGTTTTGATAAACCCTCTGACTCATTAGTTTTTAAAACCGTACTTTTTTCTTTGCAAAATATTTTTCTCAGAGAGTTTGAAAAAGAGCCGATTTTCTAAAACTGATGGTTTTGGAACCTTTGTGCATTTGGGTTGTCGAACAGCAGATTGTTTATCAAAATTAGTGTCCACAGATTTTCTTGTATTTTTCATTGAGTTCTTTTAACTCACTTATGGCAATGTTCTTGTCTTGCAGTTGAGCTTTTAAATCTTGTATTTTAAAATATTGTTCATGTTCCTTTCGAATACATTGAGCTTTCTTTGCAAACCTGTGTTATTTTTCAGTAGTTCTTGACATTCTGGTAAACACAGATTTCAAGAGAAATTGAGTGTTTTTCTAATTTAGCAAAACTTCGTAAAAGCTCAGTGTAAATCTCTTTACTTACAAATTCAGTTTGTTCAGAAAGCTTTTGTGCAAGACAGTCACATTCCCTGACTTTATGAAGATATAAGCATTGTAATTCAGTGATCTCATCTAAATCAGATGAAGATTGCAAATAAGAACACATAACATCTTTAGACACACATTCTTGCAAAAGCATATCATACATGTTGGAAAATTATGCCTTATCAGATTCAAGTTCATCAATTTCATCTTTAAGAGATTCAACGTACTTTAAATCTGCATGCATTTCTTGCTTAAGTTCATGTACAAATGCGAAACTATCATTCTGAGTCTTAAGGGCAAGGGGCATCAAACATGTCTTAACTAGTATTTCCATATCTTGAGCAGTTGGGTTACGAAGATGAAGACGGTCGTTTGAATGTTTTACCCACGCTTGATTGACAATTTCTTTCAGATGATTAATGTTATTCGTCATGACATTATATGCTTGTCTACTTTTGCTTATTGATTTTGACACTGGTAAGAAATCTATGTTTTTGAAAATATTTGGTTTTGTTTTCACAAATGATTTTCTCCACATTTTCTTTCTTATTTCATTTGCCTGTGCGAACTGAATTTCATAATGCTGAGTCGGGGGTTTAAAAATTTCATAAAGACTATTTAACTTTGTGTAGTCAAAAGGTTTCACTAAGTCTTTATTCAATTTTGATCGACTCTCTTCTTCAAGAGTCAGATTCTCTTCCCTATCGGGGACGAGTCTGTTTGCAAGATCAGATTGGTCATGTGGGATCACATACAAACATGGTATCTCATTTTGAGTCTTTTTGAGGTACATTTGATTGGCAAAGGTAGGTCTTCCATTAAATGTAGGGCATTTGGGTGCTAACATATGAATGGTTTGGATTGATTGACTCCTTTTGTAAACAATTTCATTCAAAAACTTTAATTGGTTTTCCATTGAAATCATTTTGTCAATATCTTTTTCTTCCTTAAGCTTCAAATCCGTTATGACCTTTGTTTTCTCTTTGACAAGACCTTCGTAATGCGGACTTGGATAAAAGACTCTGTTTGACTACTCATCATCGTAGGCTTTAACTTTTAAACCTTCTTTTATGTCAATTTCCTTTTGAGCTAATAGTCCTAGAGTTTCATTTAACTTATGTTCAAGTTTCTCATAGTCAACAGTACGATTATTAAAGGCCATGTACTCCTCAAGCTCAGTCTGTTTATTTTGAAGTGCAACTAAACAACTATCCCGAATACTATTAGATTCCCCTAGAGTTCTACTAGTTTTCACAAGAATAGATTTGCACTTAGTTAATTCTTGAGTCAATGTTGCATTTTATTTCTTTAATTGCTTTTGAATCTTTTTATTTTCATCGACATCAAGTTTTAAATTTGCAATTAAATTAGCAAGTGCAACACGCTCATCATCACATTCTACATCATTTTGGTCATCCTGAATATCATTATCACACATATCCGGTGAGTCAGGAATGACATTACTATCACCCGTTTCCACTGCACATGTGTTACTAATGGATTCAGATTGCTCAAAATGTTGTATGTCATTGGCAGACACATTATCGTCAGTATCGTATTGTACCTGTTCCAATGGCTCAGAGTCAGTGCCTGAGTCTGCATTAGGAACCTCCTGGATCTTTGCCATGTAACTGTAATGTGCTTCCAATTCTTGTTCATCAATTTCTTCATCCGTGTCTGCTAGCCAGTCAGATTGCTCTGCTTGAAGTTGTACACCTTTCTCAGCTTGTTTACACAGCAACATCTTTTCCTTGTGATACGTGGAGTCTTTAACCCGTTTTGGCTTTCTGCATTCCTTAGCAAAGTGACCAAATTCCTTGCAGTTAAAACACTGTATCCCAGACTGTTGCACTACTTGACCACCTACAGTTTCTCTAGCCCCAGCAACATTTACTGCCCTCTGATTCCCAAACTGTCCAGTCTGATTGTCATTCTTGTTGATTGTCATTCTTGTACCTTGAGAGTAGTATCCAACATTCTTGTTTCTGGTGTTTTGAGGAAGTTCTTCTCTGAGGTTGTTTGTTTGGTAGGTTTGTAGAGTTTCTTGAATACTTTGCAAAAGAGCCAAATTTTTTCTTTCTGCATTTCTTTATCCATTATGAGCTTGTTTAGGATCATTGTCTTCTCAGAAGCTGACCAGATGGTGGTGTGATTTGGTTGGCTATCTCTTTGCCTTGTATCTTGTAATAGCATGAGAACTGGTTGGAAGTGAAGCTTTTATGATGTTGGAGCATAACATTGTGATGGTTTTGATGTTTGGTAAAAGGTCCTTGAAGTGTTTGAGCAGTAGCAACAAGTGCTAATGGTTTAGCATTCTTGGCCATTCTTTCACCATCCGGATATTCATAAACAACTTCCTTTGGTATTGTTTCATAATGTCAAAGAGCTTATTGGATGAAACTTCATCCAAACTTGTGTTGTTTTGCAATACACAAACTTGTGACAAATCTTGACCATTCTGGATGAAGTTGGTAAAGAAAATTTGAACATTAACTCGCATCGTTGCAACTATCAATTGTTTCTTACGAGCATATTTCATTCAACATTTTTGTAGAATCTTGTGTAGTAAGACTCAATTGATTTCTCCATCGTGAGAGGTGAATTGACCAAACTCTCCTAAAAACAAGTTAGTCTTACATCTTGAATATTAGAGTGATTCACATTGATGTAAGCCTTTATCGGCTTCCTCCCACAGCTTGAGTATGTCTGACATTCATCAACAGTTGAGTATAATTCATCTCAATTCAGTCAGATATCAAATTCTTTCGCTTCTTTTTCAGATTCAAAATAGCTCTGTACTCAGGAGAGTCGATATTTCAATAACTGTCTCGACTGTTGTTTGTTCAGGAACTGCTGGAGAATCCTCTATTGCAGGAACACTTGGAGTTGTGACAATCGTTGGAGTGTAAGGACCTTTAAGAATGTCATTTCCTTAATGCATCACCATTTGGTCTTGTAACAAGGTATCGGAAGAACCTAGATCGCCATTGTGAATATAACGTCCTGTTGCACAGCATTGGTATGATGACATCCCTTGAACCAGCTGCCATTATGTTGTTATGCATTTAGACTGACGGTTGAGGAAGTTACAATTGGAGTTGTCCATGATGAATGAATTAAAATTATGGAAGTGAAAAATTAGTTGAGGGTCATAAGTGTTATAAGTGTTGTGATT
The DNA here is from genome assembly GCA_026074375.1 of Tanacetum coccineum. Taxonomy (NCBI): domain Eukaryota; kingdom Viridiplantae; phylum Streptophyta; class Magnoliopsida; order Asterales; family Asteraceae; genus Tanacetum; species Tanacetum coccineum. Next base: position 11,346 of record BQNB010134513.1, on the reverse strand, counting down.
GAATCTGTGATTAAATTGAAAGTAATTGAGATTTCCACGGGATTTTACAAGTCAAAGATTTAAACCGAGAAATTGAGTTCTTTCGCGGGATTTTACAAAATCGAGAGGAAACCATGAAAAGTTAACTGTTGTTGTTAAAGTTTGTTGATTATGTTTGTTGTTGTTGATTAATTGTCCTTGTAGTCCGAATTAAAGTCCAAAGTCCTTGTAATTAGTCCTTGAAGTTTATTTGTCTTGATGTTATGTTTTGATTAAACGGTGATTAATAGATTCCCCAATTCGGCAAATACCACCTGATGTTATGTTTTGATTAATGTCGAAATTTTTTTTTGGGAAATTAGGGTTTCAAAACATGGGTTTTCAATGAACAAAACGCAGTCTTCTTTAGACAAAACGCAAGAATCTTGGGCAAACCTCAATGAGCAAAACGCAAGATTTCTTTGAGCAAAACGCAATGAGTTCTTTAGCAAAACGCAATGAGTTCTTTGAGCAAAACGCAATGAATTCTTTGAGCAAAACGCAATGTGTCTTTGAGCAAAACGCAAGATTTCTTTGAGCAAAACGCAATGAGTTCTTTAGCAAAACGCAATGAGTTCTTTGAGCAAAACGCAATGAGTTCTTTGAGCAAAACGCAATGTGTCTTTGAGCAAAACGCAACGAACTTTAAGCAAAACGCAACAAGTACAAGAGTCACTTTCACAAGTCGTTTTCACGTGGTACTCTTTCTTGTCTTATATAACACAAAAGCCAGCTAACGAATTTAACACGACCGCAATGAACGAAAAAAAATTCAAAACTAGCCTCGATTTCACCATCACCCATATAAAGCCACGAACTAAAGCATGAACTAACGAAGAAAGATGTAAAGAACTTTTTCTAGCCACAAAAGTACAAAATATAACAAACTTAACCACGAAATATAAATTCAAACCATGGTTTTTTTCTTAGCGTTTAGTTCAAACACAAGAAAGAAAAAATAATAAGAAGCCCGAAAATAGTATTTAAAAATCCCACAAATCAAGATATGAACACGAACCTGAGAGCCTGATACCAATTGTCGGAACCAATAAAATCACTTCACTTCATATAAAGAACAAGCAATTAATTATTATCGGAGATTAAAGAATTTTAAAAAAGAGAGAATGAGAGAAAAGGGTAAGGATTACTTGCAAATGAAAAGTTCCAAATCACCCAACACCCTCATCCAACCTTGGAGAGGGTAATTATAGTTAAGTAAGTCTAAAAGGCATGCAATTCCTTTAAAGTAATTTCTACTACGGGCCAAGGCGCGGGTTTTACTTGGGCATTCGCCCGATACACGTGACCGATTAGAGTTACAAGATAAGATCCCGGTTTACCGTCTAGCCTAATTACAACATATATAAATTTTAGTGACCGAGACCTAATATGGTAGTTAAGAACGAAAAAACATACCATTAGTTTTGACTTAATATTTTTGAGGGCAAACAATTCCCCTATATCAAAAACCATGATCTAGAGTAATACACCAAAACAAATTCCTTGCAAAACTTGGCACTTCCAAGCAAGGTGAATATGACACATGGAGACTCAGAATAGAGTCATATATTCAACTTCAAGATTATACTCTCTGGGAGATCATAGAGGAAAGGAAACGGGCTCTGTTCAAGCCAGTAGCCTCGAACCACTACACACAAAGATGGTACATCAAACTTAACAATAACCTGGTGTTTGTGTCCTACCTGCTGGAACAGAAGATCCTACTAAGAAGAATGATCTTAAAGCCGGAAGCATCCTGATGATGACACTTCCAAGTGAGCATTTACTTATTTTCAATAAACACAAGGATGCCAATCTTTATTGAAGCCATAAAACAAGAATTGATGGTAAAGAAGCCACCAAGAGACTCAAAAGAACACCTTAAAAGCAGATGTCTGAAACCTTCAATGCTACTATGCTTCAGAGTCACCTTAACTCTAATCTTTAACAATGGCTTTAGAAAAATTGTAAGCCAGTTAAACTTCTTAGTGAAATCATCACTCCAGAAGATCTTAACCTGAAATTCTTAAGAAGTCTTCCTACTGAATTGGGTTATGCATGTTGTGGTTTGGAGGAACACTCATATCTGGGCTCAATAAGATTTTGTGACCTTTACAACAATTTTAAGATTGTTGAACCTGAAGTCAAAAGAAGTGTAACCTCTAGCTCAAACTCAGGCTCTCAGAATTTGGCCTTTTCACTCAGGTTATAAACAGTAACAAATGATGTTAATACTGCTAATGTTCATGTTAGTACTGGTAGTACTCCTGTTAGTACTGCTAGCACTAATAATAGTACTGCTTGTCTTAGTGATGCCACAGTATATGCTTATCTGGCCACTCAACCCAATGGGTCTCAAGTTGTTCATGAAGACCTAGAGCAAATCCATGAAGATGTGCTTGATAAATGGATTTATAGTGCAATTGGCAATTGCTTAAGTATTTGAAGCAAGAAAATTTATCAAAGTACTGGATACAAAGATTATCAACAATGAAGTGATACTAAGCTGGTTATTTAAATTTTTTATATTTTTTTATAAGATAAGAAAAGGTGAATGTTTCAATTGTCATAAGTTGGGACATTTTGCTAGAGAGTGCATAAATCCTAGGAGTCAAGAGAACAGGAACAGAAGTCAAGATAGCTCAAGAAGAACAGTGAATGTGGAAGAATCTTCTTCCAAAGCTATGTTAGCTATAGATGGGACTGGATTTGATTGGAGCTACATGGCAGATGAGGAGGCTTCTACCAACTTTGCACTTATGGCTTTCTCTGACTCTGAGGTACAAAATAACAAAACTTGCTCTAAAACTTGTCTTAAAAATTTTAAAGATCTTAAGTCTAAGTATGATAATTGATAATAGAGCTTAATAGTCTGAATCTGATTTAGATAGCTTAAAAAGGGGTTTAGCTTCAATAAAAACAACTGGTCTTTTGAAAAAAAAGAAAGGTAATGCTTTGTGATCAGATTGTTGTTCTTAAAAGAGATGCTTCATTTAATGAATTAGATATAAATGGTCTTAAGAAACAGGTAGAAAGACTTAAGAAAGAAAAAGAGGATAATCAGTTTAAAATTGACAACTTTGAAAATGCCTCTAAAAGTTTGGATCAATTGATTGGAAATCAAATATCTGATAACAATAAGAGAATGGACTCTGGATCTAATGTTGTTCCCCCTCTACTTAAGGCTTGATATACACCTCCTAGTAAGGAATAATCAGAACTCATGACTTAGAAATTTAAAACAGCCTGAAATTGAAGTATATTGCTGTTTTAGTAAAAAAGGGTGCTAAAAAATGTCTCTAAAAGAAGTTAAAAAACTTTTGATGCTCCAATAATTTGAAGATTGTGGATTCTGATTGTGATGAAGAGAGACTGTTGTGTTTAGAAATCTCTTAAGGATCAAAAACCATAAGCAAGTGATCAACCTAAGGAAAGTTAGTCAAAAACCCTAGGGAACAACCAGTAACCAGCGGAATACTCCAAGCCTAAAAAATTAGGAGTTGGATTTTAGTTTACAACCAAAAGCTTGTTTTTTGTGTGGGGGAGATTTAATCATCTAATTAAATACTATGAATTTTTCAGTAAAAAGATGATACAAAAAGGCACTGTTTTTGAATAATGTGAAAAAGGGAACTGGTCAAAGGGAAGTTAGACCAGTTTGGACTAATGCTATGAGGGTCAATCATCAAAATTTTTCTAATTCTAGAAGGAAGTTTGCTCCAACAACAACAGCAGTTTTAAACCAAGTCTGCCTAGTACATTATATACTGCTTAAGTGCAAAGCTTTTCAAGAACACAGCAACCCAGTTAGTGCTGCTTAAGGTCCATTCAATACTGCTGTGCCCTCTGTAAATGTTTCAAAACCAAGGACAAATGCTTTTCAAAAGTCACATTCACCAGTAAGAAGACCTTTTTACCATCAAATAGCATTTGAAAACAGAAATTTGAATAATAAAGTTGATACTGCTAAGGTAATTTATGTTAATACTGTTAAAGGAAAAAAGGTGACTAGTGATGTTGGGAAACAAGGAATAAATGCTGTTTAAAGGCCTACACATACGGAGCATGGAGACCTTAAAATAAAAAGATGAATAAATCCATGTCTACAAGAATACTGAATCATGTATTTGTAAGCAATTTAATTATGTTGATCCAACAGGAGAAAACAAGTCAGTAATGGCTTGGGTTCCCAAGAGAAATTAATTCTCTATGTGACAAGTATTGTTAGTTCTGCTAATTATACTTGAATACCAACCTACAACGCCCGCCTATGTTAGTACTTCGCTATTGTCTTCTATGTTTAGTTTAAACCTCACATTTGCAGGTAATAAAAAGATGTATAGTTGGATTTGAGGGGAGGAATTTGATGAGAACTTTGATGATAGAATGGATGGTCTTTTAGTGTTGGTTTTACAACCACGCAACAAATGGTCATCAGTTCACCATGCTTAACAGGCATAAGAACTGGCTAGTCCATAAGCAAACAGTTTGTGGTAAAGACTTTTCAAATCCATTTATAGTTGACAATTTACCAAAAATTGTATGGTTCTCAACTCTCCTTGCTTCACAGCAAATAGTTGGCTAGTCCAGGATCAAACAGTTCTTGGTAAAGACTAATCAAATCTGTTGATAGCTGATAGTTTGCTAAAAAACTAATGGTTATCAATGTACCACCTATGGATTTTGGCAATGAAGCATTGCTACTCCACGGGCAACGGCAACTGGTAAAGGAGTCATCCAATCCATTATGTGCTTTCCCAAAACTATAAGGTCCAATGAACCACCTTTCTCAAAAGAGTATACACAATGGAAGTGGAGAGGACAGCTAAAACTTATAGAATGATCGGATTTTTGTGTACCAGAATTGATTAATAAAGATACCATTTTGGAGAATGTCTCTTAAGACAGTCTAAGGAGTCACATGTTCAACTCTAACCAATGATGATGAAGAAAGACAAAAGATTGAAAGAACAGAGCACAAGGTAATGATTTCAATTGCCAAAAGAGTATTTGATTTCAGAGGATCCTGTCAAACAGGGAAGGATGGAAGAAATAGAAAATGCATGAGTAGAGTATGACAAACTTTAAAGGTATGAACTATGAGCAGGTCTATATTTAAAGAAGAGTATAGGAAGTTATGCTTGGTGTTAATACTGCTAGGTATATGCTTAATATTGCTAGTGTTAAGTTTGTACTGCTGGGGATATATTAAACACGCTAGTAGAAACTTAGTAATTGTTAGGTTCAAGTATAGTACTGACTAGACCCACACTTATTACTGCTAAGTGACCGTTAAGTACTTTTGAGCCATAACAAAAATTAGAAAAAAAGAGCCGTTGATAAAATTTCTTTCTGCAACAACCTAGCTTATAAGGTATCATGATAAAGCAAAAATTTTACATCTCACAAGATTCCACAAAATTCCAGATTATTAATCAACTTTTCATTCATCAAAATGGTAAATTTAGAGTTTTGCGACAAACATTATATTGTAAATTAGGAATATATCTTGCTGGGAATGACAGAAACAAAGATATTAAATGTCTGCAAGATTACTATAAAAAAGATGGAAGTTCAAGCTTTCATGGAAATTCAAGCATTGTTAAGAAGACGTAGATAGACAAGATTTGAGACAACTCTACAGCATGTTTTCAAGAAAGGATTTTAAAAAGATCATCCACTTTAAGGCATGATTTATATCTATGGGGAGCTCTATAGGTATGTTATTTGATCCAAATGAAGAATATGAACATATGGTTTGAATCAACATTATTGGTAATTACTAAGAAGGAAATTGCATTTTTTTTTTTTTTTGTTTTTTTTATTTTTTATTTTTTTTATTTTTTTTTGAATAAGTGGTGTTCACTCTTTGTTCTTAGATGGTACATCAATACAGATCAACATGTTAGTAGAAAAGAAGTACCCACTGAAGAAGGCTATTTTAGAAAAGATGATCAACTTGAAGATTGAAGCAGAAGAAGAAAGTACTATGACACATGAGCTTATAAAGTTAATCAAATCTTAGATTGCAGAACAAAGTTAGTTATGAAGAATTTTTAAAAGCTAACAGGAAAGGAAGCTAAAGTGTTTGAAAGAATCCTCTCAAAAGCAAAGAGCTTTAATTCAAAAAACTTAAAATTTTGAAGGTAAATCATAAGTTTAGGGGAGGATTGTTGGGAATTAAAGAGCTTCTAACAGATAAGGCTTTGCAGAAGACTTATTACTACTGTTGTTTATAGTTATACTACAGTTTAATTTATAGTAACTACTGTTAGAACAATGTTAGATACTGACCAGTATAAATTAGTACTTAGTTAGCGTTTTAAGTGCTCTTATGAGATATGATTGAGAAAATATAGGAATAAGATATTGCATATCTCGTGCATAATCTCCTAACGTGTTTGTAAGCCTATTTAGGGTTTATTTTCCTAGGTGTATAAAGGAACCCTTACGTCATAGTTTAAGAAAACAATCATTCATTAGACAATAATAAAGAATAGAATAAGGAACAACGATTAGCTATTAGGCAAAATATATAGTTGTTTATGAGTTGTTCAATACAGTGAAAGTTTCTTGTTCAATTTTTTTATTGTATCTTCTGAGTATATAAAGGTAAATTTCCCCGCAAAGTACCCACTTTAATATATACAACAACCACAAAGGTTTTCTAATCTTAGTTTGTTTAGATTTATCTAAGCAGAACAAACGATCCATTAAATTGGGATCAACAACTTTTCGCTCCCGACAATTATTATATCTTAGGTGAATGTGCTTATTTTGAATTTCAACCATAGATCAAATGTTTTGCAAAATTTCTATGCGTCACGTTCCACCCAAAAAGTAATGAGTTTAAAGGCGAGATCATCCCATGTAGCGACTTTCGTCTTGGCACATCCCAGCCTTGCGGCTAAGTAACCAGGCTTTTGACACCTCACAAAGACTAGTATCGGGACTCATGGACCTTCAGTTTCAAAACCCTTGGATTTCCCGTATATACATAAAATCACAACTTAAAACAAAATAGTCTTAGTTTAAAAGCATATTTAAATTTAAGATTAAATCACTTTATTACACTTAATATAATTACACACCCTTTAAACTAAGGAAATCCTCGACCTTTTAGAAGGCTGCAACATCGGTTGTGAGCCGGCAAGATAGCCGGCAAGATGCAGCAAACTTTTATCAGTCTCGGATAATTACTATGTGCCTTATTTAGAAGACTGCAACATCAGTTGTGAGCCGGAAAAATGCAGTAAACTTTTATTAGCCCACAGTTTTTATTATTATTATTACCTTGTTTTTTCATTTTTTTCACTTTATATTACCATGATATAGAGAAAATTTCTTTTTAGAAAATTTAAGTATAAATTTGAACTAAGACTAAAATTATTGATATCGACCATACTTCAAAAATCGTTGATATAAGTTTAATTTTCAAAGAGGGCAACAATTATATTCCGGTTAGAAGCTTATGGGAGAGAAAAGCCACAAACTACACTTATGAGCTCTTAAGATTTCCAACTAATTCTTGTTTAGCATCTAACTCATAGTTAACTCTATCATTTCTCGTTCTTCGCAAATTTAAAATCTTTAATAAAAAGATCCGTGAATGCTTAGTCTATAAGTTAAGGAACAAGCTAGAGCTCAACACGCTCGATCAAGTCAAAATTTATTCTTATTCTACCCAGCAGGAAAGTCAAAATTATGACAAAACACTTATTTTATTTTTGAAAATTTTTAAATTTTTTCATTTTTTTTTTGGGTATTTTGGTGTAAAAACGAGATAATGTGAAAACAAGGACTGCAGGCACAAACAAATCCGATAGATCCCCCCTCTCCCATACTAGAAATAAAAACCTTGTCCTCAAAAGTTTAAAGAAGGGTCTCCCACTACGAAACTCCTAGCCGTTATTAAGTATGCTCAAATATACACTGTTAGTTCGCTAAGATTGGATATTGATTCCCATATGAAGCAAGATTGAAACTCGAGTTAACGAAAAGGACAAAACCACGATTAAAGAGAGTGCATCAAAATCCGGGGCAATCCTGGACATACAACAAAACACAAAGCACGAGAAAGGAACACACTTATTCGTTACTACTATATAATTATATAAGGATAAGCATGGGTTGCCACCCACGAAGCGCTTGTTTAAGGTCACTAAGCTTGACCCGTCCCCGAATTGAGTTGTTCATGGGGGATAAAAATGGAGACACGGAACATCCAAAATACGGATGTCATCCCCATAATGAGGCAAGGAAAAAAACTCCCCATCGGGCTTTATCAAAGAATAATAATGAATTTTTGAAATCTTTAAAGAGTCCCGATGAGAAATTCTGTAAGCAGCGAATGACTCCTTTAGAAATGAAGAAACCCATTTGAAAACTTTTCCTCATTTTTCGTATGAAAACAAGAGTAAGAGTTCCAGACCCAAGAATTTCAATGTGGAAAGGCAGATCATGATCCGAAAGAGAGATAAAATCCTCAAGAATTAAAGAATCATTAGATGAGAATTTCTTCTTTACCATTATTATCCCGGTGTTAACTGATTGGTAACTTCATAAAGGTTCTACATGAACGAAGCATACCTTAGATGTGAATACTTTGTCTCATTATCGGTTTGAAGTCAAAGTAGTCAACCTTGAAAAAAATCCTCAATTAGAGAACCGAGTCACACTCAAGGAAACGAGGTAGGAAACCTACTGATCCAGTGGAATCAGTTCAATTTAAAACCAAGATGTTTAGAAACTTAGCAAAGGGGGAGGAGGGGGGGAGGGGGTGGGATTTCCAGATGAGTCAAAATGACACAACAAAGAAAAATTTTTCCCACCCCATTCTCAATCACTATCGGCGTCAAAAGATCATCATTGGCATCATCATATCTTCCGGTAGAGATGACTAAATATCAAGAGTAATTTTCAACGTGACATCACTCAGTAATGGTTATAAAAAAGAGTCAATATTGAGAAATTTTCTGCTAATTGGATCACGTTAAAGCAAATATTCAATCTTCTCTAATAACGCATCCCCTGAGTCATGTTATCATTTCCCGATGGAACGACTCAAATCCAATAAGCGAGTTTCAACAATGGAAACTTCCTCACGAGAATATCACAAATCTCAGAAGTTGTGAGACTAGGATAAGAAGAAAGTGTTAAATAGTCTGCCACTTAATGAGATTAACAAAAGGAGGGGGAGGGAGAATCCTTGGTATGAATCAAGGATTTTAGAAATATCTCATTAGGAACAATGTCTCCCTCTAGGATAAAGATATCAACTTAACCTTACGTTGAAAGTATAAAACGGAAGTCCTGTGTACGGGATCTGAAGAACAAGTGGGGTGAATATTGCCACAACATAAGATTGTTATTTTCATCATTTTCGAACAAGTCTTCAGATAATCATTGTAAGAAATATTGAACAATAAAATCATGTTGATTGAATATCATAGATGTTTATTAGAATAACTTGAAGTTCCCATGTTTCATAACAAGATTAATCATTCGTCACCGTCAGTGGCGAATTAATCTTCTCTGTACCACGTCAATCAAACACTGAGCGGTCCTCAGAAAAAAATGTCTTCCCAAGATGAGGGGAACTCGAGGATCGCTTTCATCATCGACGATGACGAAATCAGCAGGGAACGTGAATCTTCCAACCAAAACAAAAACATCCCTTGCAATTCCAGTAGGTGTACAAACTGACCGGTTAGCTAATTCAAGGGTAATTCGGGTGGATATAAGTTCGGATAAACCTAACTTTTTCCAAACCAAGAGTGGCATCAAGTTGATACTGGCACCTAGATCGGCTAAGGCCTTGCAATTGAGCTTACTAAAACTACACGGAATGAGAAATTTTCCCAGGGTCTCCAAGTTTCTTTCTAGGGTAACTTCTTAAGGATAAAAACCGCTGAGCAATTTTTAATTGAGGGGTGATTTGCCAGTTTCTAAAAGTTGCTCCAATATATGGAAAAGGAGATGATTAAGCATTTCTGAACTTTTGAATTAGAATTAAAAATGCATCAGGTAAGAGAGATATTGATTGTGAAGGTTGTTTGACACATTTGTCCAAAATCTTATGTAATTTGAATTTCCAATTCTTTGTCTTGCTAATTTTTCACCCCTATTCCATCCTTGAAGCATGGAGCTTTTGTTTGTTGGCTCTCGAAGGATAAGGTATAGACGGTTTAGGCTTAGGAGCAACAACGGGCTCATCAATTGGAGCTTGAATTTGGACTACCGGAGGTTGGATGTTTTCGGTACTCGGTTGCACCGTATCCTTTGTCACCTCGGGTTCCCGTTCCACCACCTTGGGAAGAGGTGGAATTGGAGGTCCATCATAAGAAATACCACTTCGGGTGGTGATTGCTTTCAAGTCACCTCTCGGGTTAGCAACGGTGTTGCTAGGAAGTGAACCCGTACCCGAAGAAGAAGCGGTATTCATTTGGAAAAAACTAGCCATCATATTCTTAAGCTCATTGGTTTGATTTGACATTGTAGCTTGCATTTCATTCCTCATTTCATTCTTGAATGTATTATTTTGATTTTGCATTGTAGACTGCATTTCATTTCTTAATTCTGATTTTAAATTACTGATATGATTTCTCATGGCTTGCATACTAGCCTCATTCGTTTTCTTAAATTTCTCCAAGTCACTCGAAGTAGTAACTTGAGTTTGAATCGGAGCTTGATAAGACGTATTTCCTTGATTGAAGTTATTTCCTCGATTCTGGTTAAACCCTTGATTTTGCACATTCGGTTGAGCAAAACCGGGTGGTCGAAACTGATTAGCTACACTCTGGGGACGATAACCGGTATTTCCCTGATTGTAGTTCACTGCGGCTGCTGAAACATATCCTTGAATATTGTCTTGATAGCCTGAAAAAGTGTTGCCATCGGTGGCAAGACACTGTCGGTAAGAATGAGCACCGCCACAAGTAACACAAGATTCCTCAATAGCTTTTACAGAAGCTGGGGCTTGAGTTACTTGATGTTGTTTAAACATTGCGGTCATGGCACTAGTCACGACACTAGCTACAAGACTAGCTATCTCTGAAGAATCAACATTACTTGCTTTCTCTTGAGAAACAATTAGTTTGTTTCTTGAAGTACGAACTTTTGATTTGTTTTCAATAATTTTCAACACATCTTGAGCACTTCGTTCTAAAAGATTGCCACCGGTGGCAGAATTTAACGAATCTTGATCGGATGGGTTTAAACCATTATAGAAGGTATCGAGTTGATACAATTCGGTAAAACCGTGATGAGGGCATGCTCGAAGGAGATCCTTGAAATGGTCCCATGCCTCACTAAACGTTTCCTTAAATT
>BQNB010134512.1:0-18302 GCA_026074375.1 Tanacetum coccineum | reverse complement strand
TTAACCTAGTGAAACCGGTTTAGATAGTTTAGGTGTAATTTTTCAGGTTTTGCCCCGAACCGAAACCGAACCAAGCAAAACCGAAACCGAAAACCATAAATATATAAAACCGAAAACCAAACCGAATAAGACAACTAATTGATCGGCCTTCTTGGACCGGACCGACCGAAAAACCAGACCGGACGGACCCGAACCGGACCGAACAGTCCTCAGTGGTCCGTGCTTTTGGGCTAAAAGGTATCTGTCCGGTCCCCTTTTTTCGGTCCGGTTCAGGTTTGACCCGATGAAACTAAAATATATACATGTTTATGACTTATGAAACTAAAATAAAGAGTCGAATCAAATATATACATGTGCTATATTACGAACTTTATTGCTATTTACATATCAAAACAAAAGACTTTACCATAAAGAGTGTAGATGACTCTTAAATATATTGCAGCATTAAATCACTGCTATGAAGCAAATTTCCCGCCTTACCGAGGGGAAAATTATCAAGTTACTTATAATAAGTACTAAATTCCATAATGTAAAACGAATACCAGTATCTCTAAATGCAAGTTTATCCAAAACTCGACACTGTAACTCTACCTCATATAAGTTGCACGACAGCAGCTATTCTCAAGGACCCATTTTGTAGAAGTTCTCCAAGCTCGTCAAATAATAAAGCAGTACGCCAACCCCATCCTTTTGGAGCTTTTGGTAAAAGGGTTCCGGGTTGTTTAAAGCTCCCAAACACCATTACTTCTCTTTTTGATGGACAAATTAGCTGCGAAATTTATATATTAAGTAAGCTTAATGTTTGTGTCCCTAAAAAGTTACTTTTGTCTGTTCCTTGATAAACTAATAATTTCAATTTTTTTAAAAATTTGGTCTGGTTTAACAAGAACTTCACCTGATAACGAGCAGTAACCTTCTCACGAGCATCCACGTACATATGAACCTAAAGGGGTATCGCTGGTAAGTTGCTTACAATATGATTCATTAATATCTGAAGACTAGTACATAATTTCATTAACACAAACCTTTCTAAGTGACTCGGGCATCTCTGCTTTCCTTCTATGAAGAAACAAACCTGAAATTATAAATTAAGTTTTATCATTATTGTTACATAGACACTCGTTACTGACCTAGTAAAAGTGAATTCTTCAGTAAGATAAAAATTTACCAAGAGTTCGACGTCCTTGAAGATCTTCATCATTAAAAGCCTGAACACTTACCTACACAACCAATTTGTTTAAGCAAAATAGAAAGTTGCATAGGCTTTTGCAATGAGCAAGAAAGAAATTTAATCCCAATCAATGATTGCTATAAAATATACTATCCACAAGGAACAGCCATAGAAATACTCTGGAGAGTGTTTAACTTGTCCATCGTTCAGCCGATGAACTTCCAGAAACTCCACCCTGTGTGACAAACAAAAGACCATCAGAATGCGGGAGACAAAAAAGTTGCATGTATTAAAAAATATGACTATAAGAGCATCTCCACGGACCACGGTACGCACCAAGTATGTTTCAACTCCAATGTATACACCAAGTTTTTAGACCAATTTTTTGGATCAAACTTTTTTATACTAGCTAACATTAACTGAAGTTGAATAGTTGTGTGGCCTCCTTATACATTATCCGTAAAAGATATTTAGATGCAAATAAAATTAAAAACTTACGAAAATCGGAAAGGAGGGAAGTGGCCCAGAGGGGTTTTCATATCCAACGAAATAGAACTACTTTCATTCTCCCATTCGACACCGATGGCATGCTCAGAAGAATCCATCATCTGCACAGAAACCCCACTGCTACTCGGCCCCGAAACTGAATGTCCAACTAATCTCCCGTTAGCATCTGTTTCATCTGCGTTACTAGTCCCTTGACTGAGCCCCACCAAAGCAGTCAACCCATCACCACCATGTTCCCCACTCTGGTCAACCCTATTTTCTGGATCATCATTACCAGGAGACTGTTGGCAATTTCTATTGCCCATATGAAACGGCACACGGGAAAAGACAAAACGTGTTGGAGGCCAACCGGTTCCAGGCACATACGTAGATCCACGTCCAATACCTGCCAACCCATCGTTAGTTCCCCTCACGTGCACTCTTACTGGTCGAAAGTGTCCATTTACTTCACCTTGAGAGGAATCAGTAAGATATACATCTCCTATCCCGGTGACTGCAGTGTTCTGATCTTGCTCTTGCATGTAATAACCACTGCGTGTAAATCCATATTGCGGCCTACATTGACAAGCCATACTAACAAGACAGCAACTTTTGCAGGTATCTGCGCCAATTTCATGCACCTTTTGGCTCAAAAGTGTCTACAAGTAAACATAAACACATTTCACTTCAGAAAAGAGGAACTCCAATTCCATATTACACTTAACACAGACACTGGTGGCGGAAAATAAAGTTAACTATACAGCTAAGAATTACTTTTTTACATATTTCTGGACCTTAGCGAATGTGTAAATAATTTCAAAATGTTCAAAGGGAGTAAATAAGATGAAAAACTAGTAAATGAAGGTTAATATAATATGCTAAGCTAGAAATCTGGCTTCAAACACCCTGCATGTGTTCTCGACAAGCAACACAACAGGGACTATACAGCATGTGGCAATTTCGAACCATTCACTTCAATATGGGTCGACGTGGGTTATGTTTTATCTCTGACGGGTCAAATGGGTAAGCTAAAAAATAAATGAGCTGAATAATTCAAACGGGTCGAGAAAGTGTAGTTTTGTGCATTAACCCCCTAGTTATTATTGATATGAAACAATTTATGTGATTATATTTGACACAAAACAACAGGTCAACACAACCACACTGTACGGTGTTGACTCTTACCCAACCCACCCATTTTGCCACCTCTATAAAAGATACAATATACTTATTAAACAAGAAAAATTATATAAGTTATAGTTTCAGACCTGTAGCCAAAGACCATCATTAACAGATTTGCAGGGGAAGCCCAGTTCTTCTAGTTGTTTCCTCACATTTATAAGCGCCTCGAAAGTCATGTTACAGTATAAAAGAGAACCTCCTTCAAAAATATTGACAAACGTGTCGTATTCATCGCTGGTCAGCCCACAAATGCCTTTCGCACAGGTCTTCAACTCTCTTCTGCCTACAATTCTACCACCCCATGACATGGGCATGCCACATCTTCCCCATTCATTTGACATGTCATCATTACATGAAGAGCTCATACCATTACCATATCTTTGCCCCCCACCAAGCCAGCTATTATTGTTCAACTGATAACAGGAACCCTCTTCCGATGGCCCTTCCATTGGCGCCATATCACCGTTAATTGGCATGTCTTGATACGAGGAAGAGTGGATCATTTCATTAGCGCGAGGAGTGGCAGAACTTTGTGCACTGTTACATTGACATTTTGACTTAATGTTGAACTGATCGCATCCAGATTCTTTTAGCCCGTTCTGGGAATCTACAACCCGATCTGCAAGCTCAACCAAAATGGATTTAGCAGCAACACGGCTTTCTCCATCATCTTCTAAACTCAAACGACCTATTTCAGATGATGATGCTATTTGATAATTAATATCACTGGCCAGCTTCTTCCCATGTGCTTTAGAAGAATCTGAATGGGTATTTCTGCCCATGGATCCGCATTGTTCAGGGAGTTCTGTCTTGTTGAATGCACCTTTTGCTAGAAGAATGTACAATGCCAGTTCAAACCTATTTAAATGGTATGTGAGACACTTGTTAGCTACAAAAACTCGACTCCGTTATAAAAAATTAATTGAATAGCGAAAATTTCTCGTACCGTTTTTCTTCACTAGGGACCCATAGTTCATCAGAGGTCAGTAACGCATGCAATGTTTGAGAAGATAGCTTTGGAAGCACCTGTCGGTCAAAAAAATGATGATGCAGAATATCAGTGAGCTTGGTCTAGAATATCAGTATATCAAAAATAATTCTAGAAGACTATATATACTCCTTCCAAATTACGCAGTTAACAACAGATTAACAAACACATTCCTTGGTTCAGTGCGCGTTTAACAGGTTATCGCTGGTTTGCATAAAATATAATGAAAAATTGATTAGACTTCCTTTCTTACTTCTTTCAACTCCATGGCTCCACTTTGGCAAAGATAGCCCCAGCAAGCATTTCTGACACGTTCTCCATGTATACCATAATCTTGCCCCTCTGCAAACACCTACAGTAAACATAAAAATGTCAAGTAATGGAAGATATGATATTATGGAACATTACTAAGAAGCATTAGTCTCGTCATACCTGATATGCTAAGAAGTTTGTAGTCCAGAGCTCAGATATAATGAAATCGGTGCAAATTGCACATAATTCCTGCAAGAAAAGTCACGTTTAAATCAAACACAGAGCAGAATTATTTTGGCAGCCAATCAAAAAGGAATATAATATAGAGTTTTGTGGATAAATTGTCCAGAGCGTACTCTTACAAAACATGGTAAGAAAAAAACAGACTCGTTTTTGCTCTAAGCCCTTTTCACTATCATATTCATTTTTAAAGTAGGCATATCTGATGAGAACGTAAGTACAGTATTAAAATTGCACATATATCATATTAGTAAGCAAATCACATAATTATTGGTATCAATAGTTCGAGCATCGAGTCTCACTATAGCGCCCCTTTTATCATTTACCAATATAAGGGCCGGTAGATACTTAATAAGAAAGTAGGGATACCTGAAGGTCAAGAAAGGACGCAGCAGCAAGAACACGGAATGCATTACTGTCATCAAGTTTAGGGTGGTTTCCATAAAGGTAGGCCAAAGCTATAGCAATCGCCTCTCTGTTAACATTGTTGTCATCAACGTGCAAGGTCAAAACTGGTGATGTCGCATCTTTCCATGGTCCATGAAGCATATTCCTACAGAACACAATGCATGCAACCTTAATGCCATGAGCAAATATTTAGACAAAATGAGGTGACATTATAAGTGTAATTGTCAAACTAGGATTTTTGTCAAATGGGGACTAGGGTAGCTTACGAATAAGCTTAATTATTGATTCTAGCACATGCAAATCATATAAATTTTGTCTAAAATCCTTTATCCAATCTCTATCAGAATTAACAGCTGGTGCTCATGTCAATGAAAAAGTAACCGTGGTCATCACCAACGTAATTTGTAAATTTACTGCCTCGTCTACTTGTATGATTCCAAATTCCCAAGCGACTCCAAATCACTATAAATGGATATGCTTTAACACAATAATAGTAGCCATCTTCATTGCTTTGATTGCACATAGCAAAATTATTTTACTTTGTTTAATTTCACTCTTACACATACAAATGATTTTACGCTAACAACACACACGCTAACAACACACACGAGCATAGGTATGAATTCACCAATAACACACAAACGTGTTTCGGATTTCATTTTCAAAATAAAGCATGTGTTCTCAGACCTGCGTTTTGTGTCTTAGAAAACGCATACAACATATAAATGAAATTATACTAACTAAACACTATGGGGGTGTTTGGAAATGTATTTTCACAACAGATCATGCGATCCCAACTTGCTTTTTTCAAATCTGCATTTTGTCTTTAAGAAAACGCAGATAATCACTTGTTTTTCAAACAGTGTTTTCTTATCATTTGCATTTCGCAAACGCAATAATCAGCCAATCTCCTCCAAAATACCAAACACCAACTAATGACTAACACACATGTACCAATAGGGGCGGACCAGGGCTCTGAGTCATCATGTGCACGAATTTTTTCCGAGAATAAAGTAAGGAAAAATGAATTAAAATGTACGATTTAATTAAAACTAGTAAACAAATTAAAAAGACATATATTTCGTTTGATATATTAAAAAGACATATATTAGTAACAAATTAAAACTAGTAACCAATGGGGGTGACCCAGCGGTACGAGTTTAGCCTCTTATGACGAAAGTGCCTAGAGGTCTTGGGTTCGAACCCTGGGAAGAAAATTAATCCCCCATTGGCCACGGAGGTTCACCTGCGCCGACTCCGGGCTATCCAAAAGGATAGTCGCCCTGGGATTAGTCGGCTCGCAATGTTGAGTCGGAAACTATGCAGTTATCTCGGTCAGATTTCGAATATCGTTCAAGGACCGAGATTTGAAATATCGGTTATCGCGGTGAGATTCTAATACACAGTCCCAAACACCAACCCATTAGTATCTAATTAATGAACGAACATAAACGAACACGAACAGACAAATAAAAACCTGAAATAAGAACTGCGAGAGAGTATTAGACGATGAAGACGATAAGTAGCACCCATTGCATTCACAACCACATCCGAAAACGACCCATTATCAAAACCCTCTGTTTGTATATGATCACATAACGAATTCAAGTTACAATCCAATCGAATCATTTCATCACCGTTATTCCTATCATCAGACTGTTGTTGTTGGTGTTGTGATGATGACGTCATTTGGACTGGTGATGACGTGGGTGTGGGTGTTGTTGCACTGTATGATTGGTGGTGATGATGATGATGTTCCATAAATTTAATGTGATAAATAGGGTTTTAATTGTTCATATTAATGGGGATTAATTGTTTTACCAGAAAATAAATGGTGATTAATTTAGTCATTGATTAATTAAGGAAAGTGTGTTTGTGATTCATGGAAAAATATCAAAGTGTTCACATTTCTAGGACAACAAAAGAGTGTGTCACTTTTTTTATTGTCTTTTTTTTTTTTAATGTTTTAAGTCTTTTTTTTCAATTTTGATTATTAAATAATTTTCTTTGTCCCATATAATACATGAGGCAAACTATATGAATATATTGTTTTGAAATGTATTTTCACTGTTATAATTTTCATCGAGTATTATATAACATAAATAAAAATATTAAACATTAAAGTTGAAAAAGAAAAACTTTAAAAAGACAAAATAAGATAATAAAAGTGAGACGGAGGTAGTAAAAAAATTTAACTTTGGACCAATAAAAAAAATCTTACATCGATGAGATCGTGTTATGAGTAAAAGTGATGTTATCTTAGCACTTTTCTTTTATGAGAGCATTGGGTTTTAGGTTTGGTTGGTCGACCAGCCCACACAATGCCGCGACGATCCACACTGGAGGTGGTGACATCGTGTCTAGCACCAAATATCCAGCCCCGTGGTTTTTTCCAATTTTTGTTGTGTTTTTTTAGTTTTAGTGGGTTATGTGCGGACATATGACATCACTTTACTCATGACATCATTTTTGTATGAGAGAGATGGATGTTTTTGGTGTTATGGTGTTATTAAAAAATGTTAAGGTGACATTGACACGCACACCACTTTTGCTCATGGCACCAATTGTACCCTTTATCACTAACACTAGAATTTATCACATCGCACAAAACATCACCCCTTATATAAAAGTGGTGACATGAGTAAAAGTGATGTCATGAGTTTCTACATAACCCACTTAAACACAAAAAAACATTAAAAAAAACAAGAGATGAAAGTCGATCGTATGGGCTGGTTTAGACGATGCAAGGGACGAAAACGCGAGCCTCGATATGGTGTTTGGCTAGGGACGGACCTAGGATTTTTAAAAGGGTGTTGCACAAAAGACATTTTTGGGCTAACCAAAGTTACATCGTAAAAATGAAAGAAGCAAAAAAATATTGGGGGTTGCACATACTAAATAAACGACAATTTTCAAATTTTTTTGTACTTCATTATCTGAAAACGGGTGTTGCCCGTACCACACCTGGAATCCATGTGGGTCCGTCCCTGTGTTTGGCGACATGGTCTCGGCTGGTGGGATGGCGTCGAGCGATGAGCCCACCCTACCTTCCCCTCTAACGGCTATGAGTAGAAGTGAAAAAAAAATACAAAAGTGCTATATTAGGTCGGTTGAATGCTAAGATTTAACTATTTCGTATTTTTTTTTAACTCTACATCCCTACGGGTTCTTGTGCTTTTTTACTCCTGCGTTTACTATGATGCTACTGTTGTTATATGATTTTATATTCCTTAATTACGTCATAATACTGAGGCCTTCTTCGGCTATCTTTTCTTATTACTATAAAAAAAATTATTAAAAAATTAAAAATAAAATGAAAATAGTAGCTACATTTAGATTTACTGTTTTCGTGGTTGGATTTCTCAAAATGCTAGAACCACATAAGATGTTTACAATAAGATTTATTATCAAATAATGATATGGCATGCAATAACTGGATTCGAATTCTTTATCTCTCATATTTTTTTAATTGGTCAATGATGTATCAATATCATTCTTGACCATCTATCATTTTGTGGAAATCTTTTTGTAAACTTTTGTGGTGTTCTAGCATTTATCGGTTTTAAATATATATGTTCTCGCACAAGGTGTGTGCCGTTTATAGTTTTAAAGTTACAACATATTCAATGTATGTCCTTTTCTCTTATAGTTTCCGGTTAGTGTTATGGATTATGGTTAGACCCCTTTCTATGAAAAAAATTATCAATTTAACCTATTTAAATGCGTGTTATTATAAATTTCTTTTCATAAAAGAGTTAAATTCTTGAGACGAAGGTAAACTGAAATTCATTTGGACCCGATTCGATTTTTCTCGATGGCTACCCCTCAAAAAAAAGTTAATGAATGTTTAGTTGAACTCTAAAACTAGAGTTGTCTATTTTCCCCGACTACAAGGTCGTTTGCCAACAGAAAACAAAGGAGGCCGAAAATTTGTTTTATGCAAAGTTTTCTCCGTCGATAAAGAAAATTGTTAGGAACATGCAATTGTTACGCAAGAACATTCATAAAAGGATGAAGATCCTCTCATGTTCATTTTGAACTCTATGATGGGGCCTATGGTTAGCCTTATCGTGAGGTAATGAGAGTAAATAAAAAAGTAATATGGGTATTTAGGTAAGATCTTTAGTTTATTTTAAATTCTAATACATACTCACATATTGTCAGCAGTACTTTTCTCGTGTTTTCAAATATGAACTATTAAGAGAATGCATCATTATATACTTTCATAAATGCAGCTATCCATGGTTGTATTTTTGTTGCATGTACAATTAAAGAGGATTATTAACATTGGCTTACAAACCAAGGGGGGTGGCTTGCAGAGGTTCAGCATGGATGCAGTGTATTTATATTTTAACTGATCATACAAATGAAATTGATTGTTGGTGATGTTGTGATGACGTCAGTTTTTTCTGTTAAGTGCGTGATGACGTTCATTTCTGTTTAGTGATCGACGTGGTGTGGTTTCTTTTGGTTTTTGCTGTTAGTTTTGGTTGTTGTGATGTTGATGATGATGATCCATGAATGTTTTTGATTGGTTTTAACTCAATTATCCGGATAATCTACCTACTCTAGTGGTTTCCCATCATCATCCACCAACACAAGTTTACCCTCCAGAATATGTTTTTCTAATACATTAATCTTGTCTACTATAGGGGTAGAACTTTGTCCCTCCTCTTTCGTAGCCGAAGTAGTAGCCTTACTACCCATGGCTACTTTCTCAGTAATCGGTTATCAACATTTAAATCTACAAACGAGTTACTAAGAGGAAAAAAAATTACATTTATTGCTTGGTGACTCTTTATTGTAACCTGATGTCGTAGCCTTATTCGAGCCAAGCTTTAATTTTTCATTATGAAATCATATGAACAAGTCAAGCTCGAGCCAAACTCGAACCTGCATAATATATCACGAGCGGGCTCGAGCTTGCATAATATATCACGAGCGGGCTCGAGCTTTACAATTAACCAAGCCGGGCTCGACTCGTCTCGTTTCTATCAACTTTTTGTCATGATTTATAAAACCTGATAAAAATTTGTTTTCTCACCTTATTCAATAACTATTTTATTTTATGGCATTCTAAACTATTTGTTTTTTTTAATATTGATCCTAAAATTACGAATTCAAAAGCGTTATTTTTTAACATGAATATTGTATAATTTGGGAAAGAAAAGACACTCACTAGGTCCAAGTAATGATGGTGCACTTCCATTTGTTAAAACAAACCATCACTACTTGTTATAGATTCTTTATTTTTGTTCGATCATGGGTGGTATCTTATTTCAAACAAGCAAAATTACCCGCGCGTTGCTGCGGGGCGTTAATTTTTCGCGTATTGTTGCGGGCCATTAATTTTTATTTTTTATTTTTTAATTTTGCGCGGGTTTATTTTTTCGGTCTCATGTTTAATAACTTGATTTTTTTTACAATATTGGGCTCGTTTTGTTCGCAATTCGAAGATCTTTCCGTGGGTATTTTTTGGTCGGAATGACTCGATAGATATGTGTTATATATAAAAAAAACGTAAATAGTTAGAAGCCGATGGTACGTTTTGTAATTTTTTTTTATTTATATTAAAGTTCAACTTTGAATTGGGTTAGTTGGCTTCAACACCCTTTTTTGATTCCTTTGTAATTTTCTATCTCCTTGCTAGTGGTTCTAATAAAGTCGTCGTTCAAAAAAAAAGTTAAAAGCCGATGGTACGTTTTGTAATTATTTTTTTCTATTTATATTAAACTTCAACATTTTTTATAAAATCGTGCGTATATCAGAAGCATTGCAATATTGGACTCGTTTTGTTCGCAATGCGAAGATCTTTACGCGGGTATTTTTTATCTAGGTAGATATATGTTATATATTTGATAAGTAAAGTTTTCGCGTGTTGTTGCGGGCCATTAGTTTTTATTTTTTATTTTTTAATTTTGCGCGGAAGCCCAACTACCAGCCCAAGTTGGGAGCCCAAGTTGGGAGCCCAAGTTGGGAGCCCAAGTTGGGAGCCCAAGTTGGGAGCCCAAGTTGGGAGCCCAAGTTGGGAGCCCAAGTTGGGAGCGCAACTACCAGCTCATTTTGATTCGACGACGTATCAAATGAACTTTGATTATAAGTATAATGATTATTAAAATCAATATTATAAATGATTAAAATCAATAAAAATGATTTAAATTAGTTATAAATTATTTAAATAAAGTAAAAATGATTTAATGAAAAGAAAGAGGTATATAATACAAGAGTTATCAACAGTTGGTTAAACAACTATTTGTTACATGGAACTTCAAATTGAAGTTTAGAAACGAACTTTTTTTGTGTTTTGGGAACGTGAATTATGAAGGGAACATCCTGTGATTTAACTAAAACATCCTGTGATTTTTTCTAAGAACAATTGGTTAGCTTTTACTTATCTAAAATAATTCGCGAAGAAAACTTATTTTTGGTCATGAAGTTTAAAGTATTTTTGCATTATAGTTTTTTTTTGAACGACTGATAATATATTGAGAAAAAAGAGTCTAGCAAGGAGCTAGAAACTTAAAAGTACATATGAATTACAAAAAAAAAGCATAACGATGCAACCCTTTTATTTTTTTTATTTTGCGTGGTTTATTTTTTCTGGTGTCATGATTAATAATTATGATTTTTTTTTTTGCAATATTGGGTTCGTTTCTTGTTCGCCAATCTCGTAAGATCTTTCCGTGAGTATTTTTTTGGTCGGAATGACTCGATAGATATGTGTTATAATTAAAAAAACGTAAATAGTTAAAAGCCGAGGGTACGTTTTGTAATTTTTTTTCTATATATATTTAACTTCAACATTTTTTTATACACCTTGTGCGATATATCAGAAGCATGCAACTATTGGGCTCCGTTTCTGTTGCAAATGCGAGATCTTACGCGGTATATTTTATCTGTTGTGAATAGGTAGATTATATGTATATATTTGATAAATAAGTTTATATATAAATAAGTCGTACTATTTTTTAGTTGTGACGGGGTTTATTTTTTCCTTCGGTTCTACATGTTTAATAGTTTTTTTTTATATGGGCTTATGTGTTGGGCTTCAATGTCTGGGAGTAATTTTTTTATATCTTGAAATTTGCGGGTTATTCTTTTGTGTTAAAATTTTATTTTTATTTTTATTTGTACGGATTATTTTTTCGGTTTATCATGTTTAATAGTTTGTTTTTTTTTATATGGGGTTATTTGTTGTCTTTTGGGTCTCATGTATTTTGTGTTAATTTTTTTTTTGTACGGGTTTATTTTTTCAGTCTCATGTTTATGGTTCTTTTTGTATCAAGGGCTTTATGTGTTGGGTCTCATGTCGCGGGTATTTTTTTTATCTGAATAAGTCAATACTTTTGTAATATTTTTTTCTATTTTGTACCGAGCGATTTTTTTTACATTGCCTAAAAAAAAAAATAAATAAAAAAATAGCTAACTGGGCCGGCCCAAGTTTGGGAGTGGCGCTCCAACTACAGCCCACTTTGATATCGACGATCCGTATCAAATGGGTTGTGAGTATAGTATTATAACAAGGAAAGATTACCCGCGCAGTTGCTTGCGTGGCTGTTATTTTCAAGCGCATGATGTTACGGGGCTATTTTTTTGTTCCGTTTATTTCTTTCCGGACTCATGTTTAATAGTTTGTTTTTTTCCTCATATTAAATGACAAATTTTTTTTTTTTTCATAATTGGATATTTTGTATTTATTTTTGAGGCCCCAGGGCCGATAGAAAGTCGTAAACGTAATTTTTTTTTTCTTCTTATTTTTGACAAAAGATAGATTGGGGAGTAGGAGTATAAAGTTTTTGTTTTTTTGGGCCGGCCATATCGATTGGATGTAACAGTAACCACAGGATTATTATAAATGTCTTTTGTGTGGGCGGAAGATGATAGTAACGCGGGTATTTTTTTATTGATTGCGTTCTGGTTACTTTCTCCGGTCTTCTTTGTTTTTTTGCCCCTTATTTTGTACGCATTCTCTTGGGGTTATTTATTTATATAATATAAATATTATAATGAATGGGCCCGGCCCCCCAAGCACTGTAGGGGCCGTACTGTTCCTTGCGTGAAATAGTGGTGGGGGGCACAGTGGTAAAAATATATAATAAATTAATATATAGGGGCCGGCCCAAGCACTCTGTAGCTTGCTACAGTTTGCTTAGCGTGAATAGTGCTTTTGCACATTTGAAATGAGTATATATATAATATGAACCACGACCACCTGAACCACAGTTCTGAACCACTACTAACTTACCGTAGAAGAACATCCATACCTTGAAACACTTGCTTAAAAACGTTTATTACCCCGATTCACTCGCCAAAAAGAAAAAGAAAAAAAAAACAACTCTCAAAGGAAGCAAAAAAAATATATGAATGAAGAGTTAGAAAAACTAGTTCAGGTGGCGGTTCAAGTGTTCAACTTTTGTGGGTTGGGTTTTTGGCGAAATGATAGTATAAAACAAAAGCACGTGACAAAGGTGAAGCATGTGATAAGGAACAAATAATGTCCTCGTAAACTGAAAAATAATTTTCAATTTTTTTTTAAAAATTATGTGGAAAGTATTTTAACCTGTAGCAGGTAAAGAAATGTGACTCAAATTTTTAAGATTTAAAAGTTTTTAGATGTAAATTCTTTTAAAAGTATGCTGTTAGTTTGTGGACTTAACTCGATTAATTATCATAAAGTTATCTCTATTACTTTATAAAGCATTTAGCTAATTTTTTAAAAATAAAATTAAGTAAAAAATTTTTTTAGGAAAGTTTATAATGTATATGTTTTATCAATATTGAGGTCAATGTAACTAAAAATTAAGTGTCTATATTGTAACAGTACATTTAAGTGTATTAATGTAGTCCATTTGTAACAGTCCATTTAAGTGTATTAATGTAGTCCATTTGTAACGGTTTATCCATTTCAACCCAATACGAAACACTACTTAAGCGTAAATCATAAACCTAAGGAGTATAAAAACCTAACATACAGAATAAAACACATCATCATTATTTTTCATCTATGTGTGTTTTCTCTCTCCAAAAAGCACAAACATCTCTTATTCTCTCTTTTAAAACCACCAAATCCCGCTGCCACACATATGAAATTTCGCCGCCACCACCATTTAGTTCTGCCGCCACTTTTGCCAACATCATGTGCCGTCACAACGACCGGTTTACATTGTTTAGGTAGGTTTGACTGGTTGTTTTTGTAACACCCCCAAATTGGGTCGCATCGAAATAAGGGTTCGGGGCGTGTTACTTCATAGATCAATAACACAAGATGTATATAGAACGACCAAAAAGTCGTTTAAAACTGCTACATTAGATTTAACAAATATTTGATACAAATAGCCCGAAGCTTTAACTTGTTCCTTATTATTATTACAAAGATACTGGTTCACAACACATGAGTGCATTAATGTGATCTATTTGTAACGGTTCATTAAACATCATTTAAGTGTCAATAAGTATCTATTCTAAACTTCTAAACTATATTATAATACATTTAAAAAATTGCTTTTAAAACGTCAAAATAATGTTGGGTGAATTCATAGGTTTGATACAATCTTAAATATGCAGGACCGCAAGATTTCCCCGTGATAATGCAACAGATGCAGACTCACAAAACCAAGATTACATTTTCCTAAGCTCATGACACTGTAGCTCGACGGATCTTTCTTGCATAATTAATATTTATTGCAATTTCTGCCCGATTAGTTGTTCACCCGAAAGAAACAATCCCCAAATTGACTATGCTATACGTTCGTTCCGGTGATAGCTTGTCACTCGAACAGGGAGGTTGTTTCCCAAAAATAGATTATTTCATAACATTCTGTATGCTCGCTATAATGTAATTAACACTACATCTATGCAAGTGACAGTTCATGATAATGGTAAACTTGGGTTATGTACTTAGGCAAACATGTTAACCAAATAAAATATCCAACTTGCGTCCATTTATAAAAATAAAGCAAGTTTCACCCCATAGTTTATAAATCATTGTAATCGTTTTTAAAAATGTAGGGCTATGAACTCACACTTGAGATTCTGATATCCAAATATTCACAGATAACGCGGTTTACGCAATCGTCAGATGCAACTATTTAATTTAAAGGTCGTATATACTAATACATTAAGTACTCCTACCATGCATAATGTCTATATAGCTTAATCACCATTTAAATTTTAAGTGGAAAAATTGTTTATAAAATTAAACGTTTATAAACTACTTTCGGTAAATCGTCATAACTTTTCACGATTCTAATCAGTTTCTTGCGTTTTCTTTTGCCCATCTTTTTTTGTATTAAGACGGTTATCGATTATTTTGACATTTTTAAAATTTTGGTCCCCTAATGAACAGTAAATTTTACTGTTCACACCAGACGTGAGTTTTATTTAAACCGTATTTGTTGTCGTATAACCCGTAAACGTCGTATTTTATTCGTTATAGCTCCGTTTTTAACGATTCTTTAGAGCACGATCTCGTAATTTGAAAGTTTCTTAATTTTTGAGGTTTATAAAAAATATAACTTTATGTTATGACGAGTGTTGTACTGTTCATAAGTTTATAACAATTATTTTTATAAAATTTTAATTAGGAAAAAACCCGCGGAAATTATAATCTTATTCGGTTAGTCGAAAAATTGCGATTCTTATCATTTTGGAATCCTAAAAATGTGTTTTAGTTGATAAAAATATCAAACTTGCTGTTTGATATAAATTTTATAAAAGTTATTTTATAAACTCCGTTTAATTAGCGTATAACTCGTTTTTAACGTAACTTTTTCGTTATTAATCCGTTTGACAAGTTTCTTACCTTTTCGGAATCGTCGCGAAATGTATTATCTTATAAAAATATAAAATAAGTATGTCTTATACACGAATTTGGACAGAATGTTGGCATGTCCTTCATGAGTCCAAAATTAAGTCTTGTTTCCTTGTTTTCACCTTATGACTTTTACCACTAGTCTTATATTTTATATTTATCATATATATTACATGTATATTATGTCCATAGTCTATTAAGGTCCTTTTTGTCCCAACATTACAAGTCCTTTATTTTACATAATAAACCATAACTTTTATAATTAACCATAAATCACTAGTTTTTATATATAGTTATTTTACATATAACCACTCTGTGTGTAAAGTCTTCTTATTTTTATATTCATATATTTATAATCATACGAACATTAACATAAGTCCATATTTAACCTTAACTTTTCATATGTATTTCTTTAACTTGAAACATATTAGAAACCATTAAAAAAAACCTAATTAACCCTCGATGATCATGTTTACACCAAAACAACATGATACAATATTTTATCATCATTTTTAACATGATATATGTAATAACACAACATGTATAAAAGTCTACAAGATGATCATTACTAGTGAAAACTTCCTTTACAAGTTAAAATCTTAAATGGTGATTCAACTAAAATAGAACTAACATATGCATAGAAATGAAAACTATAAGAACATAAAGGGTTCTAGTAGACCTTATGATGTATGATGATGATGAACAAGTAATCTAAAACCCTTTGTTTGATAAGAAATCAAAGCTGCACAATGAAAACCCTAGCTCAACTTTTCTGAATTAATATTGAAAACAAGGTAACTCCAATGTTCGGAAAACACCTTAGAATATCTTAGAATGGATGTGTATAGATGTGTATAGGTTGTATAAAAATTTCTATGGATTGTTTATAGGGGGGGTTGAGCCGTGGGGTTGTATGGAGTAAAAGGGAGGATTTTGTTGATTTTTGCTAAGTGTTTTCTATCTATGTTATCTTTCTCTTATGTAATGCATGTATATATGAGCTAGGTTAGTCAAGTTGGTGCATAGATGGTCAAAGAACACTTTGAAACACATCTCATGGTCTTAAGGAAAAGTCTTGGTCCTTGTCTTGGTCAAAGGAACATGTCTAGCTAGGTTTTAATGGTGGTTTGAAGTACAAAGACCAACTAGTGAATTTTGTGTGCTCTTTGTCCCAATTGTGGTTGTATGCCGTGGGTTGGGGGAGGGGGATAAGGGCTTCTAGATGATTTTGATCATTTACCAAAAATCTAGTATCATTTTATACATGATACTTTGTTGTAGATTTTTATTTAAAGTGTTTACTTGCAAGTATTTATGCATTGCTTTATTTTTCAAATGAACAAAGTGTAAAGTAATTATTAACTTGGGTAAATTTTAATAAAACTTTGAGTGTTGAGTACAATCGTGGGCATTTGTTGAAGCGTAGAAATATTTTTGTGGTTCCGGGTATGCTTAAACGTACTTTATCGCGAAACGTATATAATTTACGTAGCCGATAAAAATAAAATAAACAACGACCATAATTATTCTCAAAATAATTATTTAATACTTGATTGATGCAAACGTTTAATTGTTTGATGCCCGTTTACATTGAACGCTAATTTTTAACGTACGCGATTTAACTTAACACTTTAAACTTAAAAGCAAACGCGTACAATACTAAAAATAAATAACGAAGTTATTGACGACATCAATGATCCTAAAACATGGGGTGTTATAGTCTTCCCCCGTTAGACGAGCCTTGTCCTCAAGGCTTAGGATGCGGCACTTGATGACGGTGCGGTCTTTGCGAAGAGATGCGGGTATTTCTTCTTGAATTGGTCTTCACGTTCCCACGTGAACTCAGGACCTCTCTTGGAGTTCCATCGAACCTTGACTAATGGGATCCGGCTTCGCTTCAACCGTTTAACTTCACGGTCTACGATTTCTACTGGCTCTTCGACAAAATGAAGCTTGTCATCCAAATGAAGTCCATCCAACGGAACGGCTAAGGGTTCGTCGGCATGACACTTCTTCAGGTTGGATACATGGAATGTATTGTGAACTCTGCTCAGCTCTTCTGGAAGCTCGAGCTTGTAAGCAACCTCTCCGACCTTTTCTAACACCTTGAAAGGTCCAACATACCTAGGGTTTAACTTCCCCCGTTTGCCAAAATGTACGACCCCTTTCCAAGGCAAAACTTTAAGCATAACTTTATCCCCGACTTGGAATTCCATCGGCTTACGCTTTAGATCGGCGTAACTCTTTTGTCGATCATGAGCGGCTTGCATCCTTTGCTTGATCTGGATGATTTTCTCAGTGGTCTCTTGAATTAGTTCTGGACCGAGGATTTGAGCTTCCCCAACTTCGGTCCAACAAACAGGTGAACGACACTTTCGACCATAAAGTGCTTCGAATGGTGCGGCCTTGATGCTAGCGTGATAGCTATTGTTGTATGAAAACTCGACTAATGGCAAATGGTTAACCCAACCCTTTCCAAAATCGATCGCACAAGCACGCAGCATATCCTCGAGAGTTTGAATGGTCCTCTTGCTTTGCCCGTCTGTTTGTGGATGGTACGCAATACTCATATCCAAATTAGTACCCAAAGCGTTCTGAAGTGACCTCCAGAAATTGGATGCGAATCTCGGGTCACGATCACAAATGATTGAGACAGGTAATCCATGTCTCATGACCACCTCCTGTAGGTACATTCTTGCAAGTTTATCCAAAGGATCAGTCTCTCTCATCGGTGTGAAGATCGCATACTTAGTGAGTCGGTCAAC